>LBNU01017743.1:32291-97456 GCA_014162995.1 Artemisia annua
CATAATGATGATGATAGATATATGCATGACACTTATTGGGGAACAAGATATGGATGTCTAAGGTATATGGACTAAAAATATGACACATGCAATTATTGTTTTGAAAGCAACAACCTAAATCCAAAATATCATGACCAATGCTTAAGACATGGCAATGATTACGACCAAAAAAAATTCGACCAACATATTTTGGCGAAATATGCCAAAATATATACTCACAAAGAATTAAAAGAAGATGATGATGAAGATGTTTTTTTTTTTTTTTTTTTTTTTTTTTTTTTTTTTTTTTATTTTTTTTTTTTTTTTTTTTTTTTAGGCGTAGAAAAACGAAGATGGATGGGCATGGATGGAAAGGGAAGGTGATTGAAAAGGGTTTACAAGTATTGTTTAGATTAATATATCGTTTGACAAAGGTGGATGATTGGGAATCCTGGGATTTTTAGATGTTTTGTTGGTTGACGGCCGAAGGTGGATATGTGAAATGAGGTGGTGATGACTCGACAACACCTGAAGTTTGGATATCTTCTTTGAGTTCTTCATTTGCAAGAAAGTGGAAAAGACGCATTTCGTAATGAAATTCACTTGGATGAGGTGGTGATGACTCGACAACACTTGAAGCTTGGATATCTTCTTTGTGTTCTTCACTTGTTAGAAAGTGGAAAAGACGCATTGCATAATGAAATTCACTTGACTTTTGATGACATAGACAGACATGTTTATGAGTGTATGGATATGACGGTTGCCCTTTGATTCAAAGAGCGACACAAGGGTGAACACAGGTTTATGTATCATAAAAGATGGTTTGACCTTTATGGATTAAGTTGTAGTGGTGATGACACGTTTAGTAGAGTGTAGGAGATGGTTACATGGTTGAATCTTCTTGTGAAGATGACTAGGTAGGGTTATTAGTGAAGATGGGTGAGAGTGAAAGAGCAATATTCATGGAATGAATTTCTTGGGTAGGAGGTGGTGGTGACACTTTTGGTGGTGGAGACAATTGTGAGTTGGGATATCCATTGATGGATGAAGATGTGGTGGAGGGTGTTTTAGATGGTACATTAGGTGCACTATGATATGAAATTAGAGGTTGAGGTTTATTGTTTACGAGGTATGATATTGATTTTTGGTTTCTTTGAGGGCATGGAAATGGTGGATGACTCGAGATTGGTAGTATAAAGGATGACTCGGTTTTTCATTTCACATTGGTGGTGGAAAGTTTGACAAGGAAGAGGTTGATTGCGGGTAAATATGTTGGGCCAATGGAGGTATATTCTTGGAAGTAAGAATGTTGGAGAGTTTGGTGGTGTGATGTGGGTTTAGGTTTAAGGTAGAAGGATATATGTAAGTGGTGTGATTTGGGTTTAGGTTCATGCTCATCCGGATGTAAAGTGTAAAAAAAAAAATAAAGACGAATCAACACGAAAGTGATAAGCTTGACAATGACACGAAGGATGAAGGATAGCATACAATGAACTTCATCCATGAAGTTATGTAGCTCTTCTCGAATATTGCGAATGTTTAAAGAACAAAAAAAAAAACGAGTTATGAGGTTTTCCTAAAGATGGTAGCGGAAGAGGTGGACGGAAGGTGTTTGACTTCTATATTATAATAGAGTCATGACTCAAGAAATATACATGAACAATGAGTGACATTTTAATTTGCATTTCACCAATTAAAAATACTTAAACATTTCGGATGAAATATTTAAGTTGTCACATTAACTTAGAGAGGTATTAGATTACTATCTAACTATCTCTTGACAAAGGAGTGGATTGTTTGGAAGGGAACAAGATGATGAATAAGGAAGTGAGTATGCATGAAGACTATAGGACACTTAAGACACTTTTGAGACTATTATGACCTATCGGATTGTGACACTAAGGTTCTCATGAAATAAGGGTGTAAGATCTAAAGGCAAGAAATATATACCTAGATGGATGAGACATATAGAGTTAAGCATGTCAAGGCATTTAAGCATGCTAATAAATATAAAAAAAATATCATATCGAAATAGTTAGAAAAACAGAATCTATTATCAAAAACATCCATTCAATAACTAAGCAAATAATTACGAAGGCATACAATCAAATCACATAAGAGCAAATAAGCATCTAGAAATATCATATATGTGGGATGCCATAAATCTATGAATGAAAAACTCTAATGATAAGCAAGGTTCATAAAAGTAAACTAACGTTAGGTATATTTAGGAAGAACAATTTAATCAAGTTGGAGAATGAGTATGAGACTATTACTAGTGGTGCTCAATTCAGGCTAAACACGACTATTTTTACGGGTTACACACACCCAACTTCTCACATAGAAGCAATTCAACCATTAGGTTAAATTGAATTTCTAGTCAATAGAGTATCCAGTAGTCATTCTCTTTTTAGAAGAAATTGAGTTCCTAAATTTACCTAACGAAGGATACCAAATATGAAGTTTGCTTGGTTCACTAATACTTGGCTTAAGTGACTCAAACATCATGTTTTTATGAAGGTAAATCTAGATGATATATTTTACTAACGATCCTAATAGAGACATGTTGAATGTTTAGATAAGAGTAAACAAAATATTTTAATCTTTTGTTTATGATTTATCGCTTGTTTGGTTTTAATAGCATATTACTTGATTTAATAAATGTGCTTGATTGATGAATGCTTCTTAGCATATCTTATGAAATGAATCTCATTAAGATTATTGATCTTAAATGATTTTGTGATTCTCAAATGATATTAAAACAAGACACTTATATATTTTTAAACAAATATTATTTTCTTTGATTTTTGCCAATGCTATATACCATAATTTAACTAGTATTAAAAAATGACTTTTACTTGTTTATGCATTGTGACAAATTATTTTTCAGTTCTAATAACTTATATTATTTCACAAAGGAATGTGTAGTGTATTATCTTGTAACACAACCATTCATGCTACAAAGAAAATAAATTTCATAGAATATATAAGGTGTATTATTCTTAAATATGTATTTTAGCTTGGAGTGATGATTTTGAGTAGTATGAGCAAAGTTTACATATGTTGTTAGTTTGCTCATGTTTGGTTTTTCGGAGATGACACATTTATCTATTGTACTACAATGTAAATTGCTTGAATATTTCGTATGAAACATCCAAGTTGTCAATCCTACTTCATTGTATATTTTATGCATATATTTGCTAAATATTTGGAACAAAACTATTGAACAAGTAGACTCAATATGACATCATATTCACAAGTGTGAGTTATGATCCGATGCATATTCTTATCGTCTTGGAAAAGGATTTTGTTATTTTCATATCAATCGAGTGTGATTGAGTATGTAGATTCAAGACTATATCCTTTGTTGTAATTTGATATAATCTTGAAACTAAACAAATAACAATCCAATTTCTTGTCCACACTCAAGAACATATTAATTAGATTTGATAAATATATCAACCATAATTTGAATAATGAATTGATATAATATCAATATCTTTCTTGACCCTCACGAACACTCATTTAAAATAAATAGATATTTTGGTAGTGTGTTCCATTAATCCTAAGATTATTTATAAGTGAGGTTAGTGAATGATTGAAAGTTGACTTATTACTATATGATTGTTATATGTTTTGTTTATTTGAAAAACTATTCATTGTTGCGTATAATGAACACACTTAGATTTTGAAAATACTTTTTCTTTTTATATAACTAATAATGTTTTAAAATGATTCAATTTCTCTTATTTAAACAACGTAAGGTAAAACATGGTAATTTGTTGAAAATATTTAGGTGACTAGATTTAACTCATTTACAAGATGTTTGAGTAAGATTAAGCCATCTATACCTATATGCAATGCAAACATAATATAGCAATCCTAACGCAAGTAATCTAGCATAAGATCTTGCTAAGTATAAACCGGAAAACTAGCTATAAACTAATAGGGCACATATTCTTAGATATATAATTAGCTAAAATTAGAATGTCAACAATCATCTAATATATTCAATTAACAAAATTAAGACACAAAGAAGTTCACATAATCATATAGCATAACACATAAAAGCACTTGTTGTCGTTTTGTGTATCATATACACTAATGTTTACATAGCTCGATTTTGTTTGAAAAGAAAATAGTTTCCTCCCCATTTTAAAGATCAATATTTTAAAAATATGAATACTTAAATTTTCAAAGATATACCAACTAGGAATTCCCGAATTGAAGGAAAAGGTAAAATACAAGTTTTATATTAAAACGAGACACAAATTTTTGACCACCGTGTAGTATTTTTCCTTTCTTACAAATTTAACTTTGAAATGATTATTTTTAAGTATTTTTAAGTGAAAGTAGACTCAATTACCTTTAAAACGCCGGGTGGCACGACTTCTACGGAGTTACGGTTAATTTTTTTTATGATTTTTCTAAGTTTCTGAAAAACTGTCGAACAGACAGGCGGACCCCTTAAATATTTAAGGGGGCCGCCCAGTATTTAAGGGGGTCGCCCAGACAATTAAAGGGGCCACCCATCTGATACTCAAAAATGCATTTTTTTGTTAAAAATTATTTTCTAACTTTGCGAAAATGTGTGAAACTTTCTGAGTTTAATACCGAACATATAACACTTATTTTAAGCATAATTTTATTTCGAGCTAGTATAATTAGTGATTATACCATCAAAACTAATACAAGTTAATCAACAAAACACTTTTCATATTTAATACTCTTTAATAGGTAATTTGATACATGGATCGTACTCAATTTTAAAACCATTTGTTTTAAAAATTAGAGCGACGTGGCTCTTGATACCAATTGTGTTATAGTTACAAGTTAATATTGTGATGGTGTGTATAATTATATGATATGATCTAATAGATTATTATTCACACTCCTCATCTATTAAGTTAAACTCAATATGAGTTTTAAGGGGCCGGCACGCTCCTGTTGTCAGAAATGATTCCCTATAAATACTGGTTCATTTCCGCAATTTTTCCTAACCTTTTGCACGAAAATTTTCAGTTCCAATCCTTTCCAAACATCTTTCTAAATCCTTTAATCTTAAGATTATAAGCTTTTGTTTATACATACCTTAAGTGATTGTTGAAGCATACTCGAGACGTTGAGATGTCGAGAGATGTTGACGTATGAATGCATAGATGATTTGTGATCACAAGTAACTTAAACACTTTACGTTATGTGTTGTAACTTACATCTTTGTCATCATCAAAACATGAAGAGGGTGTTTAGATTAAATATCGTAATATTTATGCCAACAAAGATAAACAAGTACAAGCCCACATAAACATCCAGGAAGCTTAAAACGATTTGGTCATATGCTATCCCATAAATCACGGCACATTGATATCACATTCCATAATATAGCACGCTCCTTCCCATAATTCTCTCATCAAAACTCACGGCTTCTTCCAAAAGTTATCAAACTCATAAAACCCTAGAAACATATTGGCGACTTGTTCTTGTTTCTCTCATCTTTTCCGAATCCAAGAGGTGAATAAGGGGGTTCGAATAGGGGTTCTTTGGTGCTGTTTTGATCGTGAGGTTGCAGGTTCGAGTAGGGTTGTGGAATTGCTTTTATTCGGTTAGGTTTTAGAGTCGTGGTTATTGTTGTTCTTTCCATTCGATCACCACCAAGGGTAACATATCAAACCTTGTTCTTTCCTTCTCATTTGACCTCTATATTTCATGTTTTAATCATTAAAAGAATCGGCTATAAAAGAGATACAAAGGATACGAATTCTTTCCACATAAAATCATAGAATAAATGTTATAATCGTTGTTATTGATCCCTAACCTATGTCGTGCCATGTCTTCTGTTCTATTCGACCAAGCCCTATTTATTGTCATTAAAATCAGAAAGAGAGCATTAATAAGACATTAAAGACATGCTATAAAATCTATGAAAAACCCTAGGTTAAATATATGGGTCGAATTATGTTTAAAGGTGTGTAAGTTGATTTTGTTATTTCATGTGAATGCTGTTTTGAAAATGGTCCGATTTGTGATGTTGGTAAATAAATGGTAACGAGGTGTTTTGACATGATTTGTGATTCTAAAACTAAATTCAACCTGTTTACTACTTAAATGTCAAGTTTAGTGGTCATTGGAGGTCGAGAAGGCATCCGTTTGATTTCTAGAAGTTAATGTGTCAAAGCTGTAATTTTGAGTCTGAAAATCAGTCGACTTGTGGGATTTTTAGTAAATTGAATATGAGGTCTGGGAAGCTTTAATTTTTGCAGGATGTTATTTGATATGTTAACTAATTTCTGGAATTTTTGTGGAATTTTTTGAAATGTCTAAGTGCGTGTATTAATTAGAAACTTATCGGATGTCTGAAACTGTATATTTCCAGAACGGTTGGGGAAAATGATTTTTATAAAATATTTATTCTTAATTATAAAATCTGGGAAAAATATGGTAATTATTTAAGACATATATGTAGCACTGTGTAAAATTGGGAGCCTAAATTGTCTTCTAGCTATGCCAATAAAATCGTGTAAAGTGAACCAAATTTGGAAGTGAAAGTGTGTGTTGTGTATAATGTGAATTCGGTTTCGATATAAAATAAATGGGTTGATTTGATGAATGATGAAACTAAAGAGGGTAAATCATAAAATGGGTAAACTCATGTTATTTACACTTTAAACCCTAAACTATTATAATTATCATAATAAACCCTAAACTATAAATATTGACACATTGATACCTTAATTTGATTAAATGGCAACTTTGGATATTAATGACTAATATTACTAAATCAGGAAACTTTCTATAATAAGGAAACTTACTAATTATGGAAACCTGCTAACTATGGAAACCTGCTAAATATGGAAAGTTACTAAAAATGGAAAGCCGACTAAAAGGAGCAATCTGAATTAAGATAAAGTTATTAACAATAAAACGATCCCTAATTCATGTAGATATATTGAAGAAGAAGTGAACTCTCCCTTTTGTGATTCTTCCCTTTTGATCTCATTGCATTGCTAAGGTACGGATATTCTGACCTTACTCTTAAGGTTTCCTTTGATTTGAACTTTGATTATGAACCTTTGCCTATTGTGAACCTTTGACATGAACCTTCATTTGAACCTTTGAAAGAACTTTGCTATGAACCCTTGTTATGAACCCTTAATGTAAGAATGACGGCTTTGTTTGGGAAATCTGTATCTGTATCTGTATCACTAGTCATGGGGGTTCCATGACCATGTCATTGATGGACCGATGGCATGACTCACGTGTGGCTGAGTGATGTGTCACACCGTCCCATTATTTGTTATGTTTGGCCACTATGACTATGATTTTCTGCAAGGGCGTATGGATATATCCTCGATTTGAATCTGTATCTGTATCTATATCTGGTGACTGGTACTGTGTCTAATACAGGCCTTTCACATATCTGGGAGATAGCTACTCCAATTACTGAGGACTCCCCTCACATTACCTGGGCTATTGGAGAGGTCTCCCCTTTGTATGATTATGAGAACTGAAGATCGTTATGACATGAGCCAGGGCTCACTTTGATTCTGTTTATGCAGGAGACTGCATAGATTCTGTTACTTAGCCTATACATCTGTTTTCCCTTTTACTACACTATGCCTAATTATGCTTCCCCATATATACATCTGTCAGATTCCATATTACTATCTCTGTTTGTATTTGTATATATCTGTTCACTGGGCTTTTTTATGCTCAGCCGCATTTCTTTTCTTGCGACAGGTTTTTAGTAGGAAGCTGGGTCATGAGTGGAGAGTACTTTGGACTTAAAAGACTACACTTAGATAGCTATTCTGGATTAGAGATGATTAGAAGTGATTATATTTTCAAACTTAGTATTTTTTTGATTGTTCTCATTTTTAACCTTGTACTTCAGTTTTTCTTGTAACCTTTAAGGTTCCTTTGTATTACTTAAGATGTATGCTTGTGTTTGCTTTGATATGTCACCATAATGTAGTACTTCTACCCTTATCGGGTTGGGGTGTTACATTGAGTGTGGTCCTGACTCGGGAAGAAAATAGAGAGCTGTTGATTACCGAGTTGAAGGCAAAGTATGATAAAGCTAAAAAGGACATTGAGAAGAACCTAGTTGTGCAAGATCTGCGAGTCAATGCCATGAAGCTCACCAGTTAACTAAATGAAGCCCAAGCTGAGTGGAAGGCTCAAGATGGAAGAGGCCAAAATGGTTGGGTTCAAGGAGAGAGTGTCCGTACTCGAGTCTAAATGTTTAGGTCTTAAATCTGAAAAGAATAGGCTTATGGAGCAAAAGTCTAAGCTGCAGTAGGAGGTAGCCGCTTTAGACCTTCGATGTGAAGGTCTTCAGAAGGATAGGGCAGAGGCTATGTCCAAGGTTGTTCCATACATCGCCATGGAGCTATATCATAGTGATGAAGTCGGAAAAGTGATAGCCAACTTGGTGAATGCTGCCATATATCATGGTAAATGTATTACCTTGGAGGAATTGCCGAGACTAGAGAACCTGTGATCTTATTGAAGGTTTCTTATTATCGTTTTTCACATGAAAGGGAATACGATGATGTTAGTAATGCGTTCGCATCAGCGGAGTATCCTTTTCTTACCGAGGCAACAAAAGATCCCATGGCCTCCATTGAGGAACTTCTATCTAGGAAGCCTCGTAGGATTCAACCATCTTCTCCAAGTAGGAAGACATCTCATGTGAAGCCCCCCTATCTCTGTCAAGAAGACCCTAACTCATCCAAGAATGCATAGAGGCTGCCATGTTGGCAATGATTATACCCCAAGGGTGGAGTGTGTACCCTTCGAACGGTTTATTGCTTTTTGACAGTTTGAATGCTTAGGATGCTTTTGCCTATTTTCCTTTATATTATTTTGGAATCTACTTGCTTAGGGAATTTATCCCCTTTTAATATTATGTTTCTCTTCTTTCAACGTTATTTAATAACGTTAATATACAACCTAAGGTTATCGTAGATGAATATCCTTATTGTGTGTACTTTGAACCAAGATTTTTAGCAATCGTATAATTTAACTGCTGACGGAGGGTCGCAACCCACTCCATCTTTTGTCCTTTTAGTCAGAGGGCTTCAAATACCCTTAGACTTTCTAGGAAAGTTAATGCGAATTATTATGGATGTTGTGTACAAGACATGAATATCATACGTCACCCTTCGAACATTGAAACTTGTATTACTTGGTTGGATAAATCTTTGTTGTATAAAACGAAACAAGAGATTTGAGGGAAATGCGTTATATCATTAATTGGGTAGGGAGGATTACATCATTTGATGAAACGAATACTATGACACCTACCATTAATGCTTCTTTCCCAGAATGAGAAGAGTGCAATACATAAATTGAAACAGACAAATTGTCTTTAAAATATTAAGTCTTATATGTAAAACTTACGGAGGTTAGTACCGTTCCATGTCCTATCAACTTCATCACCGAAGAGTGTTGCGAGCTTGTAGGATCCATTGCCCTAGGCTTCAGCTATTACATAAGGTCCCTCCCATGTGGGTCCCCATTTTCCTTGGTACTCGGCTTTGCTTGCGCTATTGAGTCGAAGGACATATTCGCCTGGCTTGAAAGTCGAAGGTCGAACTCTGTTGTTATAGTACTTTTCAAACTTTTGCTTGTACATAGCTCTAATAGAGGCTATTTCTCTTCATTCTTCGAGTAAATCTAGATTTTCTCGGAGCCTTTTTTCATTCTCTGATATTTCAAAGTTCACGATGCGTTCTGTTTCAATGCTTATCTCTGAGGGAATGACCGCTTCTGTTCCATAAGTGAGACTAAAAGATGTCTCCCCGTGGCTTGACTTAGGGTGTGTCCTATGAGCCCAAAGAACCTGGGGTAGCTCGTCTACTCACCCATGATGGCTTCGGCCTAGTCTTCGTTCAATCCCATTGACGATGTCTCTGTTGGTGACTTCTACTTGACCATTGCCTTGAGGATGGTATACGGATGCAAATGATTGCTTGATTTTCAAACCTTTGCAAAAAGTGGGGAATACCCCTTCGGCAAATTGCTTTCCGTTATCAGAGATAATGATATGGGGAACTCGAAATCGACAGATGATGTGTTCCCATATAAATTTTTCCATGTGTCTGCCTGTTACCGATGCTAAAGGTATAGCTTCGACCCATTTGGTAAAGTAGTCTATGGCTACCGCCAAGAATTTTACTCCTCTCGGAGCCACTGGTAGAGGCCCGAAAATGTCAATCCCCCATTGGGAAAAAGGCCACGCGGATGTGACAGAAGTCATATCTTGCTTCGGGAGTCTGGGGACGTTCGAGTGAATTTGGAAGGCTTCACATTTGTGGATTATATCTGTTGCGTCCCTATGCATTGACGGCCAATAATATCCCAGCTTCATAATCTTCGAAACAACAGAGCGAGGTCCTGCGTGTAGGCTGCAAGATCCTTCATGGATCTCATATATTATGTTTGAAGCTTGCTTCGGCCCTACACAACGAAGCCAATGGGAAAGAAACGATCTCCTGTATAAGTTATCCCCTATCAGCCTATATTGCGGGGCCTTAATTCTGAATTTTCTTGCCAATTTTGGGTCTCCTGGCAAGATTCCACTGATCAGGTACTCTCTAATCGGAGTCATCCAGTTGGACCTTTCCTCAAATATGACATCTGAAACCTCCTTCCTTTGAATGGATCTTTCTGCTAACACTTCAACCAGAACTTCTTTAGTTAGGTGGGAAAGGCCATTGAAGCTAGTTTGCTCAATGCATCTGCTTTCTTTTTTTGGTTCCTTCGAACATGCTCGATCGTGTAAGATGCGAATCCGTTTAGGATTTCCTTAGCTTTATCTAGGTACTGTTTGATAGTAGGCTGCCTTGCCTCATAAGAGCCTTTAATTTGATTTGCGACTAGCTGCGAGTCGACAATAACCAAAAGATGGCGTACCTCCATGTCTCTGGCTAAATGAAGGCCTGCTAACAAAGCTTCGTATTCAGCTTCGTTGTTTGTTGCTTCGAATTCGAACCGCAGTGCATAGGTGTACTCCTTCCCTTCCTGACTCACTAGCATTAATCCTGCTCCAGAACCATCAGAACTAGATGCTCCGTCCGTGTATAACTTCCATTCTTCTTTCTCTTTCGAGGGTTCTTTTTTGGGTACATCCATGACCCGACCAGGTTCAGATGGGGTTTCGGCTAAGAAATCTGCGAGTATCTGACCTTTTATGGAGTTTCTTCCCTTGTATTCTATCTCGTGCTCGCCCATTTAGCTATTCTTCCCGACTTTTTAGGCTTCGATAGTATCTGTTTAATGGGCTTGTCAATCATTACCGTGATGGGGTGAGCTTGGAAATACCTTCGAAAACGTCTTGCGGCATGAACTAAAGCTAGGATTAGCTTTTCCAACTCTGGGTAATTCAATTCAGCCCCTTGCAAGACTCGGCTAACGAAGTAGATCGGGATTTGTTTCTTTTCCCTCTCTGCCAGGAGTACTGCACTGATGCTTTCGTAGGATGCTGCGATGTACATATATAATACTTCTCCTTTGATTAGGTCTGTGAGCGTTGGTAGAATTTCCATGAACTCTTTCAGCTTTTGGAAAGCGGTTTCAACTTCAACACTCCATTGGAAAGTCTTCTTATCCATGCACCCTTTAAGAGTTTTGAAGAATGGTAGTGATCGATCTGCACCCTTTGACAAGAATCTACTGAGTGCTGCTAACTTTCCATTAAGGCTTTGTTCTTCCTTCAGCGTCTTTGGGGCTTGCAAATCTGTTATGGCTTTCACCTTCGAAGGATTGGTCTGGATTCCTTGCTTCGTGATTAAATGCCCTAGGAACTGTCCTTCTTCGACACCAAAAGAGCATTTCTTGGGATTAAGCTTCATGTTGATTGCTCTTAACTGGTCGAAGGTTTCTTGGATGTCAGGGAGCAAGTCTTCCTCTGTCCTACTCTTTATGACCATATCATCAACGTATGCTTCCAAATTCCTTCCTATCTGCTTGTTAAAAGCCTTATCTACCAATCACTGGTATGTTTCCCCTGCGTTTTTTAGACCGAAGGGCATCTTCTTGTAACAGTAAACTCCTTTCCCGGTATAGAAAGCTGTCTTTTCTTCGTCTTCTACTGCCATTTGTATCTGATGGTACCCTTTGTAAGCATCTAGGAAGCATTTCAAGCGAAACCCTGATAGGGATTCCACTTTCGAATCTATCTCTGGCAGAGGGTAGAAATCCTTTGGGCATGCTTTGTTGTTATCGGTGAAGTCGACACATATGCACCACCCTCCATCACTTTTCTTTACCATAACTGGATTGGCTACCCACGTTTGATATTTCACTTCCTTAAGTATACCTGCCTGTATGAGTTCGTCTACTTCCTTGCAGGCCGCTGCGTTCCTTTTAGGTGCCAAGCTTTGACGCTTCTGTTAGATAGGCTCAATGTGTTTGAACTCATTAAGCTTATGCTCTGTACCGAAGGGCTTACCATCAATCATGAGGTTTCTCGGAACCCCTGTCATATCAGAGTATGTCCATGCGAAGATACCCTTGTTGTCCTTCAGAAGCTTTTCCAGGCTTGCTTTGAAGGTAACAGGGAGCTGCTTCCCAATCACTACAGTTTGCTCCGGATGAAGCTCGTTTATCACAATACGTTCTTCAGCATCGCCACAACTTAAGATGACTTTTGGAGGGTCTTGAGGACTTTCCTTGATCTTCTTTCCAACATCCTGTGCTTTTTTCTGGTGGTAACTAGAGAATACGGATCCAATTCCATAAGCCGTTTGGAACTTAACTGCTGCGTGTATGGTGGATACTACAATGCCCATCTTCTGCATGGCGGTTCTTCCTATCAACAAGTTATAGGGAGAGTCAGACCTTACGATTGCAAAGGTGAGAGTTCCCGTTCTTGTAAGTCTGCCTTCGCCAATGGTTACATCGAGGGGAACTTCTCCCAAGGGCCACGAGTGTTCCCCCGAGAAACCCACCAGAGGTATTTTCGAGTCTACCCTCTGTGACCTGATCGAAGGCTTGAGCTTCAGGAAACAGTGTTCATATATGATTTCGCAAGAGCTTCCGCAATCCATGTAAGCCCTGTTCACCTCTCGGTTGGAGATGAGGACCTTTATGACTACTGGGTCATCTGAAGGAGGCTGGCCTGTTATGGGAGGAAACGTTACTTCCCCCACCGTTTGTATCTCCTCCTCTACTTCCTTTCTCTTCTGACTCGGGCCTCCTCGGCGTACCATAAGAATCAGAACCTCGCAGGTATCATTCTTCTCTAACGGAGTATCAGAGACCTTCTCTTTTCCCTTCCATATGCCTTTTACCAGGTGTGTCAATTGTCCAGACTTGACAGTTTCCTCTATCTGTCTTTTCAATTCTCTGCAACTGTTCATCTCGTGACCAAAATCTTCATGGAAGTAACAATACTTGGTCATATCTCGGTTTCTGCCTTTGCTGGGCATACGAGGTGGTTCGCAGGTTTTTGCAGCCTTTTCCGTGGCCAAAATTTCCCTTGGGGACTTCGTTAGACTTTCAAGTAGGCCCTGATTAGGACCTTTGCTATAAAGAGTGAACCTATGTTGGTTTTTATTTCTGTTCCTTGGCCCTTCCCACGAGGACTGTTTTGGGAACTTGTTGTTATGTTCCTTGTTGTCAATCGGAGCCCCGTTGGTGGACACCTCTTTGGCTTCTATCCAGGTATATGTCTTTTCCATGAGACCCTTGTATGTGGCCGGAAGATCGGTGGATAAGAATTCCACCAAAGTTCGGTTTCGGAGACCATGTACGAAGCCGGATATGCGTTGACCTTCATGTAGGCCTAGGATCTGAAGAGTTTCATCTGTGTATCTTGTGACGAAGGCCCTCGTACTTTCGTTGTCCCTTTGTTTGATGTTGTGTACTGTTAAGTGAGTCCTTGTGAACTTCTTCTGCTGGCTAAAGTGTGAACGGAACTTAGCCTTTAAGTCATCGAGGTTCACAATGCTGCCTGGCTTCTGACCGTTCCACCAAATACGAGCAGAATCTTTTAGAGTGTATGTGAACATGTGACAAGCCACGGGCATGACCCACTTCGAACAAGTGTAGGAAATTGTCCGGATCCCCCTTTCCGTCATAAATGCCTATGTGCGAAGGCATCTTTAGACCATCGGGTAAAGGATAGTCTTTGATCCATCTTACGAAAGATGTTGAGGAACCCGTAGGTTTTGAATACAGACAATTGTAAGGTGCTGCGCCCATAGGGACGCCAGGGTATGGATTATGGTTAGGGGGTATTACCGAAGGGGTGTGGTTAAGATACCGGTGATAAGGTGTATTCATGTTGAAGGGATAACTATTATTTATGGTGTACGGAGGGTAAGCTACGGGATGCCCGAAGGGTGCAGTAGCTTGTGGAAAACTTTGGATACTAGATTGTCCGTTTACTGGAGGGTAAAGGTTTTGAGGATAAGCCTGAGTGTGGAATTGGGGATACATACCGTTGGTAGGAAGGTTTCGTCCCATATTGAATGGAGGTGGATTGCCTTCTACGCCGGATGCGTGAGAAGGCTGCAGCGAAACCCCTGCTTCAGTTCTCCCCAAATGAGCGGCTAACAGTGGACGAAGGTTTACCTCCATGTTTTCCCTTCGTTGGCTCCTTCCATTGGAACCCTCAGCTATTACCCCTTCTCTTCTTGTGGGAGTCCTTTTAGGGACTCCTTCGAAACCAACGGACCTTCTACCCGTCCTTCTACCATAAGGGGATCCTATTCTTAAAGCAGAATGCGTGACCCCCTGCGCCTGAGGTCTCGGTTCCATCTCCATCTCCTCATCATAATCATCACTAGAGTATTCCAACTCTCTTCGCATCTCCGTGTTCCGGGCTTGTCTCCTACGAGCCCTTAATAGTGATTCCAACTCTTCATAGTTGGCTTCGACAAAGGCCGGGCTATTGACAGGCTCCGGATTAGCTGATGTCGAAGCATGGTGATTGGGTGTTATTTCTGGGTGAGATCGTGTAGTGAACGTGGATGCCGTAATTGGAGGAAAGTTGTTAGGGTTACTTGGTGGTATTGGTGTTAAGGTCGAGAAACCCGGTGGGGGTGTTTCTCTCTCTTGATTCATGCCGGAAAAGTAGCGGGTATATTTGACTGGTTATCTTCTTGGAAATAACTGGACTAATTGTAGCGAGTCCCACGGATGGTGCCACTGATTGTACAATAAATTGCACGACCAGGCCTTTGATGGTGATCAAAGGATATATGGGATGTTGTGGTTGCGCCAAGCTTGTGTTTAACCTGAAATAAGAAATATGAAGACACTACGTTAAGTGATTGCGCAGGGGTTGGGCCCTGCGAACCACCTCCGGCGTGTGAATAAGTATTTGGTATGAAAAGTTTAGTGAAAATGTAGTAAAGTAGAGTAGTGGAGATTGCATACCAGACTTGTGACTTGTCCAAGACTATTTATAGGGGAGGAAAATAGCTTGGAGAGTGCTTGCACGTTTTTAGGAGATCATGGGGGCGTCCCATGATTTGTAGCAACCGCTAGGGTTTAGTGTCCCACTCCTCCTGGTTTAGCGGGGGAGCTAAGGAGGAAGAGGAGACGTGGGTAAGACTTGGTCTTATCAATGATTGGACTTGGCATTATTCCGTCCTTACAACTTATCGAAGGATACCCCGAAGGGCTTAATCTTTCGACTGCGAATTGCCACTTGGTAACTAGATCACTGGTGATTAGTTTTACGCCATTGAAGATTTTAGGAGGCTGACCAGAGCCTTCGATATGTAGGTTGCGATCAGTCTCGAAGGGGGGGGGTCCTTCGACCTGACCGGAGGGTACATTATCAAATACCATTGCACGTACCGGAAATATCATTTCTTTTTAACGAAGGATCTGCAATTTTTTGTTTTTTTATATGAAAACAGCGTTGTGATAAAGCCTGTTTATTGTATGTTAATGTG
Organism: Artemisia annua; assembly: GCA_014162995.1. Taxonomy (NCBI): domain Eukaryota; kingdom Viridiplantae; phylum Streptophyta; class Magnoliopsida; order Asterales; family Asteraceae; genus Artemisia; species Artemisia annua. Next base: position 48,182 of record LBNU01017743.1, read on the forward strand.
ATAAGCATAATATTTGTGGTTTGACGTTATGTAGAAATACACTATCAAAAATAAAATAAAATAACAAGAAAAAGTAAATGGTTGTGAAACTTATATGAGAGAAAAATCTTTTACCGGTTAATTGGTTTGTTGTAATTGTGTGGATGACGGGTTGTATTCCTTTAAACCATTCGTAGCGCCGTGTACGATCTTCCCTAACTCTATAAGCTCCTACTTAACTCCTATGTCGAGCCAACTTAAAGCTCCTAACATGGGATCACTAGAATTCGCTTATGCATTAAATACAACCATTTAATCGTAGTACACATCCCATTCATGTTTCTTAAGACGTTCAAGCAAGTTACCGTATAGGAGGTTAGCTAGTTTTCTTAAGCCTAACATCGACTTCACCCACCCACAACAATCACAAACAAACCAACAACATGTAATCAACAGCTAGGTTTCATTAGATCTAAGCAAACACAAGAAAGACCTAGCCTAGCATGTTAATTAAAAGACAAGCATAAGATATAATCAAACAACACATAGACATATTGATTGATTTGGAAGAAGACTTATCTTTAATTAAGCATCAAGGTCTCAAGGGTGAAAAACCCCTGAAAATACAGTAAAATACGAGCTAGGGTTTATCCCTAGGGTTCTCCCAAAAGTTGCACACACTAATGAATGAAAATTAGACGAATATATATATAGATTTTACAATCTGACGGCGTCACGTTATAGAGGGTGACGCCGTCACCTCACCACCAAAACTCTTCTCGGATGGCTCAGATCCACTTCTGACGCCGTCCCTCTTTAAAATCTTCTTGGCCGTCTCCCTTTGTGCTAAAACGTGACAGCCTACATCCATTTACACGTGACGCCGTCACGTGTTAAATCTCCAAAATCTTTCTGGGGCGTCTAGTGCAAAAATCATCCACCTTGTTGTCAAAGAGTGACGCCGTCACCTGGTAAAGCATGACGCTGTCAGGTACTATTTCCAGCATATTTTGAGACTTTGTCGTTTTCTTCACTTTTATGCTTTTCATCTGTGTATCTTGTGACGAAGGCCCTCGTACTTTCGTTGTCCCTTTGTTTAATGTTGTGTACTGTTAAGTGAGTCCTTGTGAACTTCTTCTGCTGGCTAAAGTGTAAACGGAACTTAGCCTTTAAGTCATCGAGGTTCACAATGCTGCCTGGCTTCTGACCGTTCCACCAAATACGAGCAGAATCTTTTAGAGTGTATGTGAACATGTGACAGGCCACGGGCATGACCCACTTCTGCATCCTGATTGCCCCTTCGAACAAGTGTAGGAAATTGTCCGGATCCCCCTTTCCGTCATAAATGCCTATGTGCGAAGGCATCTTTAGACCATCGGGTAAAGGATAGTCTTTGATCCATCTTACGAAAGATGTTGAGGAACCCGTAGGTTTTGAATACAGACAATTGTAAGGTGCTGCGCCCATAGGGACGCCAGGGTATGGATTATGGTTAGGGGGTATTACCGAAGGGGTTTGGTTAAGATACCGGTGATAAGGTGTATTCATGTTGAAGGGATAACTATTATTTATGGTGTACGGAGGGTAAGCTACGGGATGCCCGAAGGGTGCGGTAGCTTGTGGAAAACTTTGGATACTAGATTGTCCGTTTACTGGAGGGTAAAGGTTTTGAGGATAAGCCTGAGTGTGGAATTGGGGATACATACCGTTGGTAGGAAGGTTTCGTCCCATATTGAATGGAGGTGGATTGCCTTCTACGCCGGATGCGTGAGAAGGCTGCAGCGAAACCCCTGCTTCAGTTCTCCCCAAATGAGCGGCTAACAGTGGACGAAGGTTTACCTCCATGTTTTCCCTTCGTTGGCTCCTTCCATTGGAACCCTCAGCTATTACCCCTTCTCTTCTTGTGGGAGTCCTTTTAGGGACTCCTTCGAAACCAACGGACTTTCTACCCGTCCTTCTACCATAAGGGGATCCTATTCTTAAAGCAGAATGCGTGACCCCCTGCGCCTGAGGTCTCGGTTCCATCTCCATCTCCTCATCATAATCATCACTAGTGTAACACCCCAACCCGCCAAGGGTAGAAGTGCTACATTATGGTGACATATCAAAGCATATACAGACATACAACATATGTATTACAATTGAATTCCAAAGGTTACAAACGTTTTCCTGATAAAGGAATACATCTCAGAATCTTAAAATACAAAATGATGATCTAAAGTCTTATCAAAACCACTTGGAATATAACCACGTAGAATCTTCTCTAAAACTCCTATTTGCACTCTTCACCCATAACCCAGCTTCCTTCTAAAACCTGCCGCGGGGAAAAGAAAACGCGACTGAGCTTAAAAAGCCCAGTGAACAGATATAACAACAGGGTAATGTGAAACAGAAGAGAAGAGACCGAATATGTTGCATTGGATGAGTATCAGAATGGTCATAGCATAAGAAATAATGGCAATAAGGTGAAATAAATATTAATAAGAAAAGATTCAGTGTTACGTTACCAGTTTAAGTTTAAATCTAAGTTAAGGTGCAGACAAAATATTCAGTATTTCAACCACGTGCCCAGAACAGATCAGATAATAACAGATAATCGCCTCATATGCAATCCAGAGGGGAGGCCTCAGAATATCAGATATAAACAGAGGGGTGACCTCAATGGGTTATGAAGGACGTGTATTGCACACACAGCCACATTCACCAGATAACAGATAATAACAGATAACAGATATCAGATAACAGACCTAGGATGCATCCATTCGCCCCTTACCCATTCACATGCAGACCATAATCAAAGGGACGGTGTGAGAAATCACTCACCCACACATGAGTCATGTCACTGGTGCATCAATGACACGGACATGGAACCCCCATGCCTAGTGATAGCCCGGGTTTCATACTGAATGGTCAATGTCTAATTTTAACAGTTCAGATTACATATCAGAATTAATTATCCAGATTAAACAGATGTCCAGATTTTTTTACAGATCGTATCAGATATACAGATGTCAGATTTAGTCAGATTAGTAGTTTCATAAATCAGAGATTCAATTTTAGAAAGGTTCACAAGTCAGAAGTTCATCCTTTAAAGGGTTTATAAATCAGAAGTTTATCTTTTGAAAAGGTTTATAAATCAGAAGTTTATCTTTTAAAAAGGTTCATAAGCCAGAGGTTCATAAATCAGAAGTTCAATATCAAAAGGTTTATATATCAGAAGTTTAATATCAGAGGTCCATGTTTCATAAATACAATGTCAAAGGTTCAGATAGCAATTTCAGATAGTAAGTGATTCAGAAAATAACCAATGATTCAGGAAACAAGTTCAAACAGTAAGGGATCATAGCAATGGCATAGGGAATCCTAAGCAAAAGAAACAGAAAGGTAACAATGGTTCATACCAATGGTTCAGAGTTTACAAGTATGAAAGTTTAATAAGAAAAACAGATTTAGAAGTCTTCCATTTCATTTAAAATCATATTTATCATAAAGGTAGTTCTTTAAAATATTTTTAGCAAGAGTTATTTAAATTTCCATTTAAAACAAGTCTAATATCATATTAACAGAAATCATATCCATACAGTTGTCCCATGCCATCCGGTTATATTTTCAAAAGTTATCATACAAATGTAATATCAATGAACCAGAGATATCAGAGGAACCAAGATCAGAAATCAGAGTGGAGTGGGGAAGACGGATCATGAGTCATGAGAAACCTTACTGAAAGGTCAGAATATCTGTACCTCAACCAGTAGACAAAGCGGACACAAAAGCGTCAGACATAAATAGGAACTCCTCATTCTTCACTGGACCTAGACGGATTAGAAGTCGAGAATTATTCATTTATTCATTTTAAATCAGATTGCTTCTTTTTGAGTTATCTTTCCATATTTAGCAGATTTCTATTTTTAGTAACTTTCCAGATTTAGCATGACTTCCTATCTTATTAGATTTCCAGAATTAGTAAGTTTCTATTTTTAGAAGGTTTCCAATTTCAGAAGTTTCCAAAATTAATACTTTCCAAAAGTAGCAGGTTTCCATAAATAGTAAGATTTCCTTAATTGGCAAGTTTCCATTTACAGACATTTTCATTAAAGTTACTTTGATCATTTTGCCAAGTTATTAGCTTCTCAGAATTCACAGATATGGTTTTATGCTTATTTCCCAAGATTAGGGTTTCTTTTGAAACTTTAGCATAGTTTAGGGTTTAAAGTGTCAATCACTCAATTCAAAGGTCACAAATGAAATATATCACATTTTAACACTTAGACATAAGTCATACCAGTCTCAGATATCAGATTTACACTTTACACCCCTCCAGTTACAAAGTTACATATTAAACCCTTAATTAAACATATTTCCATAATTAAACCATAAATTAATATAATTATCAAATAAGCCCTTCATTTATCCAAAGTTTACAAAAAAAGCCTTTAACCATTTATTCAGATCATACAATGCTTAATTTGCCATATTTACCATTTTAGTCCCTCAAGTTACGATATTTACTCTTTAGCCCTTTAAAACATATACTTAACATATAAATCACACAATTAACCAAATAACCACATAGATCCATCAAATATCACAAAATTACAATTTTAGGCCCTTCATATAAATAATGTACTGTTCCAAAATCATACTTGCATAATATTACACTTTTAGTCCTTATATTTAATTAATTACATTCCATATCCTTTAATTATACATTTTAAACATAAAATCCATTCAATTATCAAATATACATTATTAGCCCCTCAATAACTTTAAAATGCAGTAAACAACTCACAAATATCATATTTACAGAATTAGTCCCTCATTTACCATTTATTTCTAAATCGCATAATAATTAATTAAATTACATTTTAAGCCCTTATAATTATGAAAACATCCAAACAGCCCATGCACTATTTTTACATGATTTTAAATCAGTTTATAAGTCTCCCAACACAACCCCATAAGTTTTAGAATTTTCAAAACAAATCATAACATTTTCCGTGTTCCGGGCTTGTCTCCTACGAGCCCTTAATAGTGATTCCAACTCTTCATAGTTGGCTTCGACAAAGGCCTGGCTAATGACAGGCTCCGGATTAGCTGATGTCGAAGCATGGTGATTGGGCGTTATTTCTGGGTGAGATCGTGTAGTGAACGTGGATGCCGTAATTGGAGGAAGGTTGTTAGGGTCAGTTGGTGGTATTGGTGTTAAGGTCGAGAAACCCGGTGGGGGTGTAACTTCTCTCTCTTGATTCATGCCAGAAAAGTAGTGGGTATATTTGACTGGTTATTTCTTGGAAATAACGGGACTAATTGTAGCGGGTCCCACGGATGGCGCCACTGATTGTACAATAAATTGCACGACCAGGCCTACGATGGTGATCGAAGGATATAATGGAGTATTGTGGTTGCGCCAAGCTCGAATGTAACCTGAAATAAGAAATACGAAGACACTACGTTAAGTGATTGCGCAGGGGTTGGACCCTGCGAACCACCTCCGGCGTGTGAATAAGTATTTGGTATGAGAAGTTTAGTGAAAATGAAGTAAAGTGGAGTAGTAAAGATTGCATACCAGACTTGTGACTCGTCCAAGATAATTTATAGGGGAGGAAAATATCTTAGAGAGTGCTTGCACATTTTTAGGAGATCATGGGGGCGTCCCATGATTTGTGGCAACCACTAGGGTTTAGTGTCCCACTCCTCCTGGTTTAGCGGGGGAGCTAAGGAGGAAGAGGAGACGTGGGTAAGACTTGGTCTTATCAATGTTTGGACTTGGCATTCTTCCGTCCTTACAACCTATCGAAGGATACCCCGAAGGGCTTAATCCTTCGACTAGCGAATTCCCACTTGGTAACTAGATCACTGGTGATTAGTTTTACGCCATTGAAGATTTTAGGAGGCTGACGAGAGCCTTTGNTAACTTCTCTCTCTTGATTCATGCCAGAAAAGTAGTGGGTATATTTGACTGGTTATTTTCTTGGAAATAACGGGACTAATTGTAGCGGGTCCCACGGATGGCGCCACTGATTGTACAATAAATTGCACGACCAGGCCTACGATGGTGATCGAAGGATATAATGGAGTATTGTGGTTGCGCCAAGCTCGAATGTAACCTGAAATAAGAAATACGAAGACACTACGTTAAGTGATTACGCAGGGGTTGGACCCTACGAACCACCTCCGGCGTGTGAATAAGTATTTGGTATGAGAAGTTTAGTGAAAATGAAGTAAAGTGGAGTAGTAAAGATTGCATACCAGACTTGTGACTCGTCCAAGATAATTTATAGGGGAGGAAAATATCTTAGAGAGTGCTTGCACATTTTTAGGAGATCATGGGGGCGTCCCATGATTTGTGGCAACCACTAGGGTTTAGTGTCCCACTCCTCCTGGTTTAGCGGGGGAGCTAAGGAGGAAGAGGAGACGTGGGTAAGACTTGGTCTTATCAATGTTTGGACTTGGCATTCTTCCGTCCTTACAACCTATCGAAGGATACCCCGAAGGGCTTAATCCTTCGACTAGCGAATTCCCACTTGGTAACTAGATCACTGGTGATTAGTTTTACGCCATTGAAGATTTTAGGAGGCTGACGAGAGCCTTTGATATGTAGGTTGCGATCAGTCTCGAAGGGGGGGGGGGTCCTTCGACCTGATCGGAGGGTACATTATCAGTTGGTACAATACAATGTAATGTAATCAATAGAAAAACACTAAAATACCATATTTATGATAGAACTTTTTTAGTATAACGAGTATTTAAAAAATAGGCTTTTAGTAATTTTGATTCCATTATAAGATGGAATGAAAAAAAGGAGGGGGTACCTAATGAATCAAAATGATGATTTTTGATGTAATGGGTCATTCCATGTAATGACCCATTGCATTTCATGATAGTAAGCAAACATGTTTTCTTCATTACACCCATAATGATCTTTTCCATTCCTTCTTTCATTACAACATACCAAATACTATGTTAGTTTCAAAAATCGTGTTTCTTTACGAAAAATCTCCAATCTTTGTTGCACACAAGGTACGTTGCACCATCAAGTTTACAACTTCGCCTTCAACTTGAGCAAATTCATCAATATGATTCGAGTCATCACCAAAATCAATTCACATGTCATCTTCATATGAACTTCCTCAACATAAGCACTTAAGTTCCTATTAGGACAAGTGTTCGACTTGTGACCTGGTAGATCACACCTAAAACACTTAGGTGGTATAGGCTTGTCATATGAATAGAAATCCGTCTTTTTAGCCATAACATGTTTTGTTGCACCACTTCCATTAGCCACAACGGGAGAAACCAAACTAGAATATTTATTAGTTCCAATGGTCAATTGAGTTTGATTAGATTGATTTAACTATCGGTAATTGTGGTTACTTGAATTAATAAATAAACCTAATATCCGTATCATAATAGTAGAGTGTAGGGAAAACCATCTGAAACGGCCCCTAGTTAAAGAAAACCACCTTGAATGGTCCCTTAGCAAATTCCACTATTAGGACTAGTGAGCTTAATGCCTCTAGGTTAGATAATTACGCGATTATGGCAAGTAAAGTTAGTCAAAACTAGATAAATTATAATTAAGAGTTGAAGGACTTTATGTGGGCTTGTTAACTGTGGCAGCATTAACCTTTCGTTAGCCTCGTATTTAGGGAGAATTCCCACCTAATTTACATTCGTGAATCACCAACGAAAACAAGTAAGTAATCATTGCACTAGTAAGACATATCACTATCATTTGGTTGGATGAACTTGGCTAGCACGTTCTTCCTAATATTGATTTAGACCTTATCCTTTATTTGTTTGTTAGGTATTTGATGCGGCGGTTGTAAGACCTCACATGAAGTTTTACAATCCTCTTAGGCAGTGTACCTAACCGTTATAGGTAAGTCTGGGGGATTGATCGTTCTCTAGGGTTTCGTCTTGTCCAAGTCGCCGTTATGACGGCGTCACTAAGGACCTCTGACGCCGTCAGGAAGGTCTTGACGCCGTCCCTTGATAAATCCTCTGGGCCGTCTCTTGTTAACTTTATACGTGACCTTGGTCTTCAAAATACACCTGACGCCGTCAGGTGTTAAAGTCTTTAAATTCTTCTGAGGCGTCGCTTGTTAATTTTCTACCAAGAACCCGTCTTTTGCAACAAGTAACGGCGTCACGTTGTAATGTGTGACGCCGTCAGACTCTCATATCTGACAGAATTTTGCGACTTCGTCATTTTCTTCACTTTTTCGTCCAAATAAGTCGTAAATGTGTCGAATTCCATATTTTTCGTCCCAAGTACCTAAAATGCAAAAAGAAACAATTTAGGGCAATATTTGATTATATTTATATGATTTTGGTCTTAAATGACCCCTTAAAAATGTACTATATAATCCTTATCAGTATTAATTAGTTTAATAATTTATTTGCTTTAGTAGTTTAATTAGTAACCTAACTCGTGCCAGTCTCCTAGGTTGAACCCCCATATTACGTTAGTTTATGTTATGTAGTTAATTTAGATAATTAGAATATCTTTAGGTTATTTAGGCAATTCACTCTTTGCGAATGACTCGTACTTACCAATCACTAGCTATAACTGATCGGGTACACTGTCCGTTAGTATTAGCCTATAGGTTAGTTCGGCAAATTATAAATATAAAACTTGGTTAAAATATATAGACTACGATTAACACATCAACATGCATATCACTTACAATGGAATTTTGTCAAAAATGATTTTAATAGTTTTTAAACTTCTTTAAAATTGATTTTGGCATTTGACAATTAAAAAAGGGCTAATGACACCAAAATGTATCAAAGTTATCATAATTTTCTTTCATATGTATCGAATAATTTTTTTTTGCTATTTTGTGTACGAAACTTGATTTTGTGGCTTTTTTTGTGTAATTTATGACCATTTTGCCCCTCATTTTATTAACCAGGGAGGGGCAAAATAGTAATAAAGTATACAAAAAAGCTCACAAAATCGAGTTTAGTATACCTAATTGCCAAAAAAATTTGTTTGGTACATATAGAAAGAACAAGTGACAATTATGATACATTTTGGTGTCATTAGCCTTTTTAAAAAAAAAACCCTTTCTAACCCTTAAACCCAAATCAGAGTACAATCATGCATATTCTAATCAAGCAATAAATCAAACACATCAATGAAAACATAATTATATATAGCCTAGGCCAAAATTCTATTATTGTATAACTCTACGAGCCAATACAAATACAGTGGTTATCTAGGGTTTCTCCAATAATGCTTCATCTTGACTTAAGATCCTAACATCTCATTCAAGCAGAGTATAAGCCGCGCCTCCATGCCCCATATATCTAGTCTTTAGCTTCATCTTGCTAAATTTATAAAAATGAAAATGCAATCATATTAATTACAACTACAATAAATATAAAAACATAAACAAAATACACAACTTGGCATCGAGGCCGAAAAACCTAGACACCTTAATGAGGGTGTAAAAACTAATTGTTAAATAGTTAAAATCATGACAAACATACTATGGACATAACGGGCTATACACAACAAATAATAATAAAATTATTAATCTACTATTGTCTTGCTCATGATCAACTTGCATGAGGTTGATCATGATAGGTGCAGAAAATTAAAATGATTAATTTAACAAGCCAATATGAAACAATTAAATACAAAATTTAATTTTCATCTCTTATCTTGATCTCGTATACCAAGATCTGACAGATTTGTCACCAGATCTATCAGAAAAAAATAGATCAGATTAAATAGGAAACTGTGACTAGTTTTACAACACTTATTTAAGCTTCATCTAGTCAGATCTTCGTTTGTGTTACAAAACTACATACCATAATCCAACAGGACTCAAATCTAAAACCATAACCACCAACCTCATGTTTAAAACTAATCACAGATAGCTATAAACCCGTATAAGTGGCTTTGATACCACTGATAAAAAATGTAGGGTAAAAATCAAATTTTATAACAGTTTTATCATATAATATGCAGCGAAAGACAGTAAAACCTACAAGAGTTTTTCACAAGCCAGCGATCCAGATATCGTCTATAGCTAATCATATAAAAACAAACAGCGATTGCGTACCTGTTTGTTTGCAGTGGGAGATCAACACGGATCACAGAGCTTAAAACAAAGCTCCTCATGGTTTAGCACACTAGTTCTCTAATGATTGCTGCAGGGTGCTAGCAATTGTTCCAAGCAACAACAACACGATGATCATATCAGAAACACACGAACAAAACTTGTCCGTGTGTGTGGTGTGGCCAGCGTACAAACAGCGAGGGGGGGGGGAAGGATTTAATGATTCGGTAAATCTTTACAATTGAATAATTATCTAGTTATATTTATAGGGCCTATTGGATGATTACCAACTTTAAAATGAGATAATTGCCAATAATAAATATAAGATACTTAGCAAATTAAAAATATACTTATCTTTTAATCAATTCAAGTAACCAAGCCCAGCCTGGTCCATCATTATGGTGGTCGGCCTTCATGTGAGACCCACAAGGGGTTCACGCCCTTGGTTGGGCTTGTTCGTCGAATCCCTCTTAACCTTAATTAAGTGCAATATTCTTTCGTTTAGTGGATCATTTATATATTTACAATAAATATATAAAACTACAATATCGAACTATTATGTGCTATCCCAATGGATCAAATATTAATGGCAATATTTAATTCATGTTATATCATGTACATAATCCTACAGGTTTTCCAATCAAGTTTATAAAACAAACTCGATCCGATTTTAGACTTGAAATCGAGATAAACAACCTAGATAACGATATTCGGCTCTAGAAAGTATTTCGGTTCCCATTGTGTGTTTCCTAAACGAATCTCTGCCCGTTTGAAGACTTGAAACCAAGATACCTAATTTACCTAGTTTACCAAGATAGTTGTATAGACTCCCACGTTTGTTCCTATGAGCTGACACAAAACTATCCTTGGTAGCCTTACAATGGCGGTCTCCGAAGCCTACGTGGTAACCTTCCACATCAATCTGCCCAACATTATTTATTTATTATTTTTTGGAAAGGCTGAGATTTTATAAACACAAGAAGGAAGCCACTAAAAAGATACCAAAAAAAAAACGAATATACAATAGTGGGCAAACCCGAAGACAAACAACCATGTGCCTAACAAAGACAAGCATCAAAACCACGACTATACAAATATCTCAAAAGGCTTAGAAATCCAGCAGCTCCAATTGGGAGCGGACGAGTTGCATCAGGTTGAAATCCAATATTTTGATATCCATTGCACGAAGGGGAAGATGTCCTCCTTTTTGACATCATCGACAGTCTCTTGTTGAGCATTGATCACTTTATTTCGGCACTTTCGTATAGACCATATCGCACAAAAGAAAAACCCATTGTAAAACCTCATGCGTCTTGGCACAACTAAAAATCTTTAATAGAGAAGGGAGGGAGCCTCTTTACCGCTTATATCTCGGAACCTTTCCTGACTAAGCTTTGTCAATTGTTTTATGCCCTGCTTAAGAGTAGGATCTTAAGGAGCCTATGTGTAAGTAAAGTCCTAACTCTCTTATGTTGCGTCAGATTAGGAAGATGATTTGCACACTTTATTTTTTATTGGGACACTCATATGTACAACCGGTTAAAGCAGTGTACATTCACAGTACAACAGTTTAATGCACATGATTGAGTGTGCTAATCAAAAAATGAAGTGTGCAAATCATTTCCCGTCAGATTAACATCGAATTCTATTAGAGCATAGATTAGGCTCCACAACTCAACAAACTATTATCCATGTTTGAGTTCAAATGCAAAATTTAGCTTTGATTTTACTTTGAGGAGAGAACACGTTTGACAATTAGGTGTAGTTACAGCTTTCTATCTTTTGCATTACACCTGAATTGATTAGTTGGTTAATGTTAGTATGGTATAAGATTTGTTTTATCATTAGTACTTACGCTTAGGAACAACATTTCATAATAGCGACTTTCCTTGTAATGTCTAAGTTGTAATAATCATGTCCGTAACTTTCACCAGACCAAAATGACTTCAAATGTATTTTACTCAAACCACAATATAATAAGAATGCTTGATAAAGGTGGTTTTAGAAGGAATAATATTACATCATGCATGAACTTGAGTCGTTGAGGGGGCAAACCAAAGAAAAATGTGACATGCCATCTTCCATAACCCTACATATACTACACATTTCTTAAATTTGTATCTTCCAAAAAAATAAAAAATTTCACCAACAACACCATGGCAGCAGATCATCCGAATGAACCACCAACGACTAGCAAAAGATCGACCGTGACGTCGTTCAAAACTAAACACCCAGCGCCATTTTTGTCAAAGACTTATGATTTATTGGAGGATGAAGAGCATAGTAGTCGAATTGTGTCATGGAATGAAGAGGGCAATGGTTTCGTTGTGTGGTCGCCAGATGAGTTCTCGGAGCAGATATTGCCGCGATACTTTAAGCATAATAATTTCTCGAGCTTTATTCGTCAACTCAATACATATGTATGTCTCTTTCCCTGTTTAAAATTTTTTGTTCAGGTTTTCTAATATAGGATCATTAGTATGATAGTACGATAAATCGGGATTAAATCTACACTTGAAACCATAAAATAAATTATACTGGTTAGATATAGCTCAGTATCAAGTAATCTTACATTGTTATACACAATGCAGTATTTAACTCATGATCGACTATATATATATATACCAATAAACATCACCAAAAGTTGAATAAGTTCAATCCCAAATGATTGAGATATTCAACCTTGTACCTATCTTTATAATTAACGATCAAAGATAGTTTAATTGATTTCAGTTCATATGAATGTTAGTATGTTATCGCAAATTTAGTCTAGAAGTAATAAACTAATGAATAGTATGCTCTGCAATATTTTTTTCTTCTAGAACCACGTACGTCTTTATTGCATCATAGTGCGGAAATGATATATTATTTAAGTACAAAAAAGTATTGCAAGATGATTTTTTTCTTATGATTTAGGTCCATAACATTAATATGGCTATGTATCCGAATGAATATGTACTGCACGTCTATATATATATGCGGTACACCCATTTCATCGTCAACGTGTGCTTTTTACCATCAATTTTTTCGGTATTTATTTCATATTTATCTTTAAGAGCATTTACAACGTAATAGCTTTTTGAAAGACTTTTTCAAAAAAAACTTTAATTTGCTCTAATGCAATTGTGTTAAATTGGTACAAACTAAAAATGAAAGAGATAATAAAACAAACGTAACTTGAGGTTTCTCAATTCATAAACTAAAAAGAAGTTTCACTAAAAGCTTGTAAAAAAAATTTAAAGATTGGTTACTAGTACGGCTCCTATAAAACCATTTAACTAAAAGTAATGAACAAAAATATAAAGTTTAATAAATTAAAAATATTAAAAGACAAAAAATGATAAAAATTGTCTTATTCTATCAACATAATGGGTAAAGTAAAATATGGGTGCCACAATCCATTAGAGAGTACCAATAACACCTCCCAAACTTTTATAATAGCAAAAAGCTTTTGTAAAAAGCACTCACTTGAGCTACTCTCTCCGTCCTAAAATAATTATTAATCGACAAAAAATACACGGTTTAAGAAAAATATACTCCCTCCGTCACAAAATATATGTCATATTTGACATTTTTCATTTTTTTGTTTCCAATTTTAATTTTAAATATTTTTCTTTGTATTCTACTCCACCCGTCTCATATTAATTGTGCTATTTTGACTTTTGCAGTTTTTCTTTTTTAACTTTGACCTTAAATATTTTTATATATATTATATAATACTTGCTGAAAATTATATCAAATAAAATACATTTAAAACCCAATTCATTTTTCGCATCAAGTATTATATAATATAAAAATATATAGCTAATGTCAAAGTTGAAAAAAAAAACAAAAAGTCAAACAGGACAATTAATATAGGACTGCTTGATAAAAATTATACCAATTAAAAAATATATTTAAAACTCGATCCATTTATATATTTTGCAACGAATATTATATAACACGAAGAAAAACAAAGTTGAAAAAAAATTCAAAAGTCGAAACTAAACTTTTATTTTGAGACAGAGAGAGTAATTATTATTTTTTTTCTCTTTTACTTTTTGCAGAATGACAGTTTTGTCCTTAACTAATTAACTACTACATCTATTCCATAATAAGTGTCCACATTAGTGTCAATTTTACATTTCAACCAATGAAAAAAGGTTTTAGTGATAAGAAATGATATTATATTGGTGGAGAGTATACTTAGTGAAATTTCATAAAATTTGTGTATACTAGAAGTAGACACTTATTATAAGATGGATGAAGGGTGTGTTATTTTAGGAGGAAGATCCTCTCAAGTTACTTGAGTCAAGTTGTGTAATTATGAGCCATTGGATTTGATCTAATGGTTGAAATCAAAAGAACTTCTTTTGATTTCAACCATTGGATCAAATTCAATGGCTCATAATTACACAACTTGACTCAAGTTGTATACACAACTTGAGAGGATCTTAGTCCATTATTTTATTGAAAGTTTCTAATAACAATTTCAAGTAAGGATAATATAGTAATCTTGATCAAATTTCCTTATCTAGTTTTTATATTGGATAATTAATTTGGACAATCCGAAATAAAAATGTGTACAATATTGAAACCGAAAGACTATAGTTTATAGTTACTTCAATCATGATTGATACCTTTATCAAAAGCAAACTCACAAACACTGTAAACTACGCATATTTTAACACTAGACGAGTACCCGTGCATAACAACGAGATTTTAATGCGGCACATAATTGTGATTGTGATATTTTGGTTAGCTGTTTCGTATAACATTTATTCATACAACGTAAAAAAAAATAAAATGTAACTGTAAATTATTGTAACATATAATGATTTGAAGTAAAAGAATAAATTTTAGTAGCTAATTTCAATATTAAAAAAAAATGTGGGCCTGTTTGGTTGGGGCTTTTTGAGGAGCTTTTAGCTTTTTGTTACAAATAGCTCCGTTTAGATGCATTAACTTCAACTTTTACTTCAAATAAATAGCTCTTAAATGAAAAGCTGATTCATGAAGCTTTTTAAACTTCTTGGAGCTGTTAAAACTTTAAATTACTGATATACCTTCAAAACATTTATTTACAATTATAAATATGTCATTTTATGTAATTTTACATCTTATAATTATATTTAACAGCTAATTTACCAAACATTTTTATTGAAAAAATATACAGCTTGTAGCTCATGTTAACAGCTTTGCATTTTACAGCTTACATGTTACAGTTAACAGCTTACAGCTAGTTTTGCCAAATATACCCACACTGATTTTAAGTTTTCTAAATTAGTTTTCAGCTTTCCATTTAAGTAAAAGAACAAATTAGTTTTCTAAATTAATTTGAAGTTTTTTTTTTAATTTTTCTTTTATAAGTATACACCGCTAGATAAAAGGAAAATGGGTACTACATGATAATATTGACTGAATTATTAACGCCAAGAGTGTGGTCGAATAGTCGATTGCTTCACGATCATTTTAGAACTTACGCCACCAGTGTGGAGATAAGGTAGATGTTTCTCCAAAGAATAAAGAGTTCAAGTCCAACTAACTAAAGCACGCATGCATGGTTTAAAAATGCAAATTCGTCTTCTTAAAACAAAAAGTCGCCTTAAGATCGTTCCACACTACAAAACAATAAGGCCAATAATTTGTACATCACGCAAATACTTCTATATACATGGATTGCAATGTATTTATTTATACATTGTTATTAGGAACGTTTTTAGTATCTAACGTTTTATTCCATATAGTACGGACGTACGGTATACTTGTTAATCTCATATGGGTGTTGATACTCACACCATTTTATTTGATAGTTACACCACTTTGTACAAGCTGTACAACACGCTGTATAATACTGTAATGCATGGATTGTGGTGAAAGTATAAAAAGTTGTGGTGTGAGTATCAACACTAATCTCATATACTCATATAAATATAAATATGCTTCAACTCCTAATTATGTAAATTCTTCTTGTGTCTCTTATTAACTACCCTTGTTAGTTTGTTACTATAATGTTGTGTCTTTATGCGAACAATATAAGGTCCATTTTGGACTAGGGACTACCTAAATTGACCTTGTATGTAATATTTTGCGAAAATTTATTAATTTTGTGTAATTTAGTAGTATGTGAATAAATTGTATCATAAATACTTAAATTAATCAGAGACTTTACCAAAGTAAAAATATCGTCAAACAACATGATAAGTCGTTAAGTAAAACGTACTATAACAATACCAAAAAGTACAGTCTTTCCTTTATTGAGGATTCAAACAAATGGTCAAACACGCTTTCGTTTTATTGTGAATCCACGTTCTTTCCTCAAGTAAAAAAAGGCTAGCTTTAAGATAGGCCTTAAAACGAGTGAAGCCGAGTTCGAGCTCGGCTCAAAAATTACAAGATAGCTAGAACGAGCTTTAGTCATTTAAGCTTTAGATCGGCTCCAGTAATATTCAAATAAGGCTCGAACTCAGCTCGAAAGCTCCAATTTATTAAAATATTGTATTAAATAGCCAAACTTATTAATAAAATTAAGAAAATATGCGATAAATTTAAGAAAAAATAATATAAAAAAAACATTTATGAGCATTAGGGTTTAAAAATTAAATCTAGAATAAACATTTAACTATTATACAGATATTTTTAAATTTTAAAGTGTTTATATAAATATGTATAAATAAAAAGTTATACATGCATGAAGACTCAAAAAAACTCGATGAAAGCTCGAGCAAGCTTTTGAAAACTCAAGCTCGACTCATTTTTTGTTTCAAGTTAGTTTATTGGGCTCAGGCTCAAACTCGATGAAAGGTCGACTGAATCGATTAAAGCTCAAGTTGCTTTGTAGCTATATTTATTTTATCTCTAGTCATTTATTATTATTATTTTTTTTTCAAACTAGCAATGATACCGGGTGTTTCTTTTTTTTTCTTAGCTAAGGGTCCATGTGGGTCCTACCACTATATAAAGCTCTTGATTGGGAGAGGATGATAATTTAAGCCTTATGTATATATAGGGAATAGGGAATTGTATAGGCCCCACCTAAAAAGTAATAATATTAAACTATATCTCTTAGCTAAGGGAAAAAAAGAAACACCCCCTAAGATCCTCTCAAGTTGTGTATTCAACTTGAGTCAAGTTATGTCATTATGAGCCATTGGATTTGATCCAATTGTTCAAATCAAAATAAGTTATTTTGATTTTAGCCATTTGATCAAATCCAATGGTTAATAATCACACAACTTGACTCAAGTTGTATAACACAACTTGAGCGGATCTTGGCCCATAGATACCGCCCTTTTTTTGCTTTAGTGAGACACGCAAAAGTGTTACAATATCTCTTCTCCGTACAACATTATTTTAATTAAAGGAACTAATATTTCTTCGTGATTTGTCCAATTTTTCAAATATAGTCTCTGTACCTTTTTTCCGTCAAGTCATATCTTTTCAGTATGGGAAGTGATTTTCACACTCTCAAAATTTATTGGCACACTCGGCATTAGACAGTTGTACTTTACGTATATCCTGCTTTAAGAGCTTGTACAATTAAGTGTGCCAATAACTTTTGAGAGTGTGCCAATCACTTCCCTTTTAGTATTCAATTTTATGGAACCGTTATTCTAGCCCCTAGGTTTTAAAACCGTTAGTTTGTTGTTATATATCAAAGCATGTGCACGGTACATGGAGGGCTATTTTTGTCTTTTATCGGCTTTTTTTTTTTTTTTTTTTTTTTTTAGTAAATTGTCTGTCTCAAAATTGTTTTTCACCAGACAAAAAACACACGGTTTAAGAAAAGTATCATTGTTACAGGTTTCTTCTTCTTACTTTTTGCAAAATGACAGTTTTACCTTTAACTAGTTAATTTAAAACTTTTTTAATGTTTGTAATAATAATCTCAAGTGAGGGTAATATTGTAAACTCAAACCAAATTCTCTATCTATTTTTGAAAGTGAACAATTAGTTTAGAACAACCCGAAATGAAAATAGAACATTAAATATGGAAACAACTTTTAATTTCTTTTAATAAAATAATAATTAACTCAAACAAAATAACAACATACCTATTCAAATAAAATATACAAATCAAACTTTTTATACTCATTATACTCCCACAATCACGCAAATCTGGTAGTAGATGTGGCCATGGCAGTTCAATGACGGTTGGCGATTTGGTAGTACGTATAGTGGCTGGTGGTGATATGCTGGTTGTGAATTTGCTTGTGAGGATAGTGTGAATTTAAAGTATGGTGGTTGTTGTTTGATGGTGATGGTGGCTGATGAAGGATTGAAGAAGATGGGGAAAATGGTGGTGCTGATGGATTTGGACTCGTGGTGAGCCGTAAGAATAGTGGCGATGATGGTCTGGTGATGAGGATGGAGATGGTGATATCGGTGGTGGTAGGGAGGATGGTGGCGGTGATGATTGTAATGGTGACATGGGGTTTGAAGAAATTTAAAAGGAAGAATGCATGGGTATCTGCGTCATTTCACATGTCCACATATGCATTTAATCTTCAAAATTAACAACGTTAGAAATTTGGATTGAATCTATAAAAATTCGATACCATAAAGATATGACCCGATGAAAAAGAGTATAAGGACTAAACACGTAAAACTCGACAAACCGCAAGAACAAATTCAGTAATTCACTCCTAAAGTTATTATTTTAGAGGGTTTTGTCCCCAAAGTTTATTTGTTTAGTTCACAAATAGATTTAAAATGGGTGGATTTTATTTTTAAGTTGCAGTTAGGTACCTAATTATTTATTTGTAGATAGATTGATTGGTAAAACATAAAAATTTAATATCAATATCAATTATGCTTAAGAAAAAAAGGTTATAAAAAGGTTTAAAGTCAACACACGCATGTTTTAAATTAAAATTTTTATTGTGGGAAATCAATAGAAAATAGAAATTCAAACTTGGATCACAAATTCACAATTGTTATTTGTTAACCCGTACAAAATATATGAAACCTGAAAATTTTAAACCTAAGCAATCAGCAAAATCAAACATTCTGATCGATTCTTATGTTCCGATTATGTTTCTCAATTACCACCTAAACTAATAAGTGCTTTTGTTTTTTTTCCTCCACAAGCTCCTAATAATACATCTGAAATTTCGCTGATAGCCTCTTATTCGATAAGACATAAAAAATCGCTGATGACCTCTTAGTTATTTAAAGCCCAAAGTTCCTCACAGGATGATGCTTGCACTTTTGAAAGGTTAGGGACGAAACCTGCAAGATTTTTGCAATTTACTCAAAAAAAGGTTCAGGTATTTGCGTTGTCTTTAATAATCAAACAGTCTTTTAATATTTAGAATTGGTTTTCAAATTTCAGCTAACAGAAAAAACAAAATACAATTTAGGTGACAATGTGGTGACAAGGTGGACCATGCAGTGAATATGATATGTTTGTTTTAATTTGACGTTGAAACCTTGGTTGTTGAGAGCAAAAGATAGCTTTGCTTCTTTAAATTATACGGAGTATTTGAATTTAGGGACCGGGAAATAGCACACGTTTGTCAATGAATCAAATTATGACTGCAATTTTATAAAATTCAAAAACTCGAATAGTTTGTTACAACAATAGTAATTTTAGATTATGACACTAAAAACTAATCTAAAACCTTAATCATCTTGTAACCAAGTTAGACTATGGTTTTTTGGTATTTCATCGACCAAGTTTTACGAAGTTTGAGTTTATATATCGTTCACTATCGTCAAAGGCATTTATTCGACATATTTTTCCATTGTGAATACTTGCTACACCACAATTATGGATTATGGTAACTAGTGAATGAAGAATGTTAGTATTATGGTCTTCACCTTATACTTCATAACTTTTAGATTTCTAAATCTACATTAATATATTTCAAATATATATTAACAAAGACTAACTAGCTAAACTATACTGTGGTTATGTGTATTTATGTAAGAATCTTTTAATAAAGATGATTTATAGGGATTCAAGAAAACAGCTTCAAAAAGATGGGAATTTCAACACGAGAAGTTTCGAAAGGGTTGTGAACACCTTCTCATGGAGATCACAAGAAAGAAATGTGAGCCAAGTGCATTTCCGCAATACCTCAAGCCGTCTTCTGGAGATACCACTAGCAGTAACAATAATCTTCAAACACCATCGTCATCATCCATGGAAGAAGAGAACATGTTGTTACTTTTGGATGAAAACAAGAACCTCAAAAGAGATAATATGGAATTGCAAATGCAAATACAACATTATAAATCATTGGAAATAAAGCTATCGGAATGTGCATCTCAATACATGGGTAACAATCACCAATACCAGCGTGACGATAGTGATTAAGTTAGAGGTTGCAGTTACATGACTAGACTTGTGTTCAATTAAGGCCATCGGGGTATGCTGAGCATGAAGTCTATTTGAGCTTTTCTCTTTCAGTCACTTCATACCGGTAAATCAACCAAAACATGGTTGTATATATGTGTATGCAAACATACACATGTTAATTGTCTATAAAATCAAGCACAATAAACCCGTGAATTAGTCGGCCAAAAGGTCGGAAATCATGGTTNAAAAAAAAAAAAAAAAGTCCAGTATTAACAAATAAAACCTAAGTGATCCCGCTCACTTATTTTTCTAGTTTCTTGAGAAAGTTCGTTCGGTATTTTAATTGTTGTAAGAGATGATACTTGTTGCAAATGTTGCAAAAGATACCAAGTGTTCTCCATTCATTGATATAATGGCTTGTCAATTATATTTCCTAATTTGATTGGTATAAAAATTATTCAGTTTTTTAAAGTTACTGTGACATGAATGACATGATGTACACTGTCAGTTTTTCAAACCAGTTACCTTGGTATGACATTTATGCAGACTAAACTGAGAGTTACCAATTCTTGGCAAAACGGACAAAAACTGGTTAATTATGTTACTGTGGCAGTTTTAGGCCATTTTCATGGTTTTGCTCGAATGTCGATGTTGTTTAGAGGTAGTGAGAAACCAAGAAGAAATAACTCTCTTTAACTTATGTTGAAATATAAAAGAGGCTCGAAAGACAAAATAAAAATGAATTGTTTATAAACGAGGATCAGTCTTCCTTAAGAGGCTATCGATGCAGCTTTCTAATGAGATAATCCATAAGACTTGTAGGTTTTATCATCATTCAAGTTTCGTGAAGCATGTATCTTACAAGTGCAGTCTCAAACAATATATAAGGTACTTGTATATAATCCAGACACATATGATGTATGTGTGGCATTCTAGAGGTGGCATTCATGCTAGCTACCTAACTAGTAGCCTAGTAGGTGTGAGCTTGGAGCCAAAACTGAACCGGACAGAAAACGAAATGTGCAGAAAATGACGAACATGGAGCGGACTGTAACACGCCGGTTCAGTCTCCAACCGAACCCAGAACCAAATTATATAGGCAAAAAATATCTTGAAGAAGTTAATGATAGTATTATCTTTACTTCTAACAAAGAAAATCGATTATTACACAATCTTATGTTTTATATTTTGTTCAAATACAACCAAAAATCCTGAAAGAGAAGCTGATAACAATTCTTAGATTTTAAAATCTTCTTTTTTTGATCAAAAAGTTACACCGCGATTACAAATCATATTGTAGATTAACTTCGAATTCACACTTGCCTCATGGAACCATCAACGAAGACAGATTCATGGTTTATATCAAAAAGTTACATCGCAATATAGGAAGATTTTATATAAGTCCAACAACGGCTTGACTAGCTTCCTCTGTAACTTATATGAATTGAATTCACTTCATATTTCTACTTCTGCCAAACTTTAACTGTCACTTTGATTATTACATTTTTCCCATGGTAATGATTTATTCACGTCATAAAGAGGGAGACAATAAAACATGTTGTTTTCATTCACCAGACATCAACGACAAACGAAATACTCGTGATCAGTTCTCTTACGTGCCCCATCCTCAAATATCACCTTTATTTATGCAGACAAAACAAATCACAAAAAGCGCATGCAGATCTTAACCATATAAAGGCCAGCAGGCATCAATGAGTTCCCAGTACCAAACGACTGTAGTAAGTCATAGCAACAATGGCAACACCTACCAGACAATTGGTTTGCATAGCCATTCTAGCTCTCTTTAGTTCAACACTTGCATTGGCTCATGTGGTCAAGCCACCACCCAAATCCGGATTGGCTCATGTGGTCAAGCCACCACCTAAATCCGCTGGATTACGGAAGCTCCAGATGGACAGAGATAGTGCACCTCAAGTTAACAACTTTGGGGCCAGTGACTGGACCCTTAAAGCTGATGAACACGAAAACTTACAAAAGGATATGACGGAGGCCAAAACTATTCATTCTGGTGGTGATCTTGGCATGTATGATAGTGGAGAAAGTAGGGGCATCTATGGAGGAGGTTACGGCAGTGGTGGGTATGCCAAGTCAAATGCCAACCTGGGTATGGGTGTAAACTGTCAATGTAATCGTAACGGGTTTTTAAAGCACTATGTCATTGACCCTGCCCACCTTCTACATATGGACACCACCGACCTCAATATGATGAAACCGGATAGTCTTAATGACATGGCTCCGAGACAATTAGGTAACTAATATGGATGGCTAAAGAATTCCCTTCTCCATGACAAATTATCTATTAATTATTCGGCATAACTCTACTTACTGTTTCCCTATGAATAATATTTTATGAGATGTGTATTGCGCTTCTTTCATTTACAATTTTACAGTCTGATCAGCACCACTGTTCATTTGTAAACTATAAAACTACAAAAGCATTAAACCTGAAGGCAAATTCATACAAGTGATTTAGCAAACATTCAATAAATTACGCCATGTACGCTTCCTATAGCTAGACAAAATAATAAAGGAGCAAACTAATTAGCTTTTGTTCTTAGTCAACTCAAAAACATCAACATCTACAAGATTTGCAGCTCCAAACGGTACTAGAGAATCACAGAATTTAAACACTCGATATTTGAACCAAGTTTCTTGCTCTCCAAAGCTGTTATCTTTGGATCAGTAACTTATGGTGTGTTGTTTAATTTCCACTAGCCTCTCTAATGACTTTGATATGTTTAAAATAACCATAGCTGGCACATTGCCATGTGTAGATGTCTAATTATCTTATCATAGTCATATAGCAATACCATGATGCTCATTTGCAAACATATTCAAAGTTCATGTTGGATTATGACCTTATACCATGGGTTATACATGGAAATAAATGTGAAGTAAGAAAATAAGCTAAGGCTAAAAAGTGTTATTTTTACCATTTGGTTCTGGTTTGGGTTATATTGGCATAACAATAATTTAGAACTGTACAAAATTGAATGGTCTTAGTTAATCGAAGCACATAGAAAACAGAAAACTTTACTATAAGATTCAACGAACCACCGTGTTTCTTGTTGCTCGTAATGAATGTAGTGCAGACACCCATTGAAGATGCAGATCTTACAATCCAGGAGAACATCATGGCTCCACATAAACAAGAAAGTATAACAAATAGTAGCAACTTTTGGGGTTGTCTTTCATGGTTTATATATGCAAATAGTGTTTCTCATTTTTTTTATTGTGATCTGGATACATAACAGCATAACTCAATGATCATGACACAGAAATTACTAGGACAAACATTCAAAATAATAGTAAAACAGTGTACATGAAGAAATCAAAATAATGTTACCTTTGATTTGTCGGATGCTCATCCAAGGAAAAAGGGCTGTGAACTTGTGAAGGCTGAGCTCCTGAGGTGGTTTCAGGTATTCTCAAACACCACCATAGTGTTTCCCCCAAAAACTTGATCGGCACCATACAGTCCTCATTAGAGAACTACCAAACATTATCTGTAACTTTCGTTTTTCATGTAAGATGTCAGTTACACCCGACTCCGCCATGTGGCTCTTATGTTTCAACTCACTTCAAGTCTGTCCAATAAACTTGAAGACTGTGAAGCACGTATATCATCATTTATAACAGTACAAACACTTCCTTGAGCACTAAAATAGTCTCAGAGATTGTCTTGTAGTAGCACTATACTTCATAACTATTATTATATTGTTCTTGATGCATGTAGATGCTCAACTGACAGCAGAACATTAAAAGTCACATATATTCAACTTTCATTGAATCATTAATAATCTTAATTTACATCAGCAATTGCTGTATCAAAATTGCTCTAGTTAAAATATTTTAAAGAATGTACGTACAGTATATTCATTTGATGTAAGCAACTGTACAACCATAATTAGTTGGACTTTCCTGTTCAAATTTAACAACGCGCGGATGTTTTCTTAATATTTGGTGTGCGGACTCCTTTACAACGCCAGTACCCATCCCATGAATAATAAAGAGAACTGAGCTAGACCCAGTTGAATCAATAGCCATGTTCAGGTGGTGCGACGCTTCTTCCACTCGCATACCACGTAAGTCAACGGTGTTCTTTGATGTCTGCAGAACTAATCCATAGGAACCCTCTTCGCTACTGCTGGCTTCTGATAAACTCTTAAGGCTTCTGATCCTCTGTCCCTACAAAACAAACAAATAGTTGTAGACTAATCCTTCAAAATAGAGAAATCTATAAACATAAAGAACAACGAAACCAGAGAACCACATAAAGAAAATCACAGCCTAAACTTATTGAACTGAAAAAGACTTGTTACTTGGAGTAAATCACTGAATGGTTTCATATGGGAAATTTGTCAAACTGTAAAACGTCTCAATCAAGGTTTGTGTCTGAAAATGTCTCACCCAAATCATCACTACTTGTAATTAGATAATACATTTTTGGCCTAAGGTATTAATGTATTACTATACTATTGTGCATTTTCCAATAAATTGTTGGAACAGATATTTCACACCCACATGCTTGAATTATAAACTATATATGAAAACAACAGGAATAGAGGTGGGTATATGTTAGATCAAACTGACGAAATCAACAAAATAGATAGCCTATGCAAGAACATACATCTAGATTCTCGTTTTCTAAACAATAGATAATTCAGTTCTGGGTTACCAATTAGAACTGAAACCCGGACCACTTGTATTTACTAAATATTTTACAGAATGCTATACTTCAAAATCACATGCAAGTGTTTTACTATCGAACTCGAGCAAACATACATTTACCAGGGGACATATGTTTCGGAGAGCCCGTAGAGGGAAGAGTGAAAAATGTATTTATTTCTAATAAAAGCCCCTTTATAAATATTACTCTTGGTTCGTCCTTGAATTGATGCGACATATGGTTCTTGGTTCTAAAATTTTGAGGCTTTTAATTTTGAAGTTGGTCATGATCAAGTCCGTAGCATCCGTAAAAATAGTTGGAACTTGGAAGTGTGGTCAATGGCTACAAACATCAAAATGCTACCTTAAAACAAGTCACAAACACATCTTTTAGTGTATATTCAGAAAATCTGTGGATACATACCTGCTTTTTGATTTGTGGTTGCGAATTTGAAGGCACAGTCATATCACTACTCTGAACAATNAAATCAAAATAATGTTACCTTTGATTTGTCGGATGCTCATCCAAGGAAAAAGGGCTGTGAACTTGTGAAGGCTGAGCTCCTGAGGTGGTTTCAGGTATTCTCAAACACCACCATAGTGTTTCCCCCAAAAACTTGATCGGCACCATACAGTCCTCATTAGAGAACTACCAAACATTATCTGTAACTTTCGTTTTTCATGTAAGATGTCAGTTACACCCGACTCCGCCATGTGGCTCTTATGTTTCAACTCACTTCAAATCTGTCCAATAAACTTGAAGACTGTGTAGCACGTATATCATCATTTATAACAGTACAAACACTTCCTTGAGCACTAAAGTAGTCTCAGAGATTGTCTTGTAGTAGCACTATACTTCATAACTATTATTATATTGTTCTTGATGCATGTAGATGCTCAACTGACAGCAGAACATTAAAAGTCACATATATTCAACTTTCATTGAATCATTGATAATCTTAATTTACATCAGCAATTGCTGTATCAAAATTGCTCTAGTTAAAATATTTTAAAGAATGTACGTACAGTATATTCATTTGATGTAAGCAACTGTACAACCATAATTAGTTGGACTTTCCTGTTCAAATTTAACAACGCGCGGATGTTTTCTTAATATTTGGTGTGCGGACTCCTTTACAACGCCAGTACCCATCCCATGAATAATAAAGAGAACTGAGCTAGACCCAGTTGAATCAATAGCCATGTTCAGGTGGTGCGACGCTTCTTCCACTCGCATACCACGTAAGTCAACGGTGTTCTTTGATGTCTGCAGAACTAATCCATAGGAACCCTCTTCGCTACTGCTGGCTTCTGATAAACTCTTAAGGCTTCTGATCCTCTGTCCCTACAAAACAAACAAATAGTTGTAGACTAATCCTTCAAAATAGAGAAATCTATAAACATAAAGAACAACGAAACCAGAGAACCACATAAAGAAAATCACAGCCTAAACTTATTGAACTGAAAAAGACTTGTTACTTGGAGTAAATCACTGAATGGTTTCATATGGGAAATTTGTCAAACTGTAAAACGTCTCAATCAAGGTTTGTGTCTGAAAATGTCTCACCCAAATCATCACTACTTGTAATTAGATAATACATTTTTGGCCTAAGGTATTAATGTATTACTATACTATTGTGCATTTTCCAATAAATTGTTGGAACAGATATTTCACACCCACATGCTTGAATTATAAACTATATGAAAAAACAACAGGAATAGAGGTGGGTATATGTTAGATCAAACTGACGAAATCAACAAAATAGATAGCCTATGCAAGAACATACATCTAGATTCTCGTTTTCTAAACAATAGATAATTCAGTTCTGGGTTACCAATTAGAACTGAAACCCGGACCACTTGTATTTACTAAATATTTTACAGAATGCTATACTTCAAAATCACATGCAAGTGTTTTACTATCGAACTCGAGCAAACATACATTTACCAGGGGACATATGTTTCGGAGAGCCCGTAGAGGGAAGAGTGAAAAATGTATTTATTTCTAATAAAAGCCCCTTTATAAATATTACTCTTGGTTCGTCCTTGAATTGATGCGACATATGGTTCTTGGTTCTAAAATTTTGAGGCTTTTAATTTTGAAGTTGGTCATGATCAAGTCCGTAGCATCCGTAAAAATAGTTGGAACTTGGAAGTGTGGTCAATGGCTACAAACATCAAAATGCTACCTTAAAACAAGTCACAAACACATCTTTTAGTGTATATTCAGAAAATCTGTGGATACATACCTGCTTTTTGATTTGTGGTTGCGAATTTGAAGGCACAGTCATATCACTACTCTGAACAACTCTCATATTGCTTATGTTCACACGGACCCTGACTTTTCCATATTGAACAAGGGCCATACCATCAGTTCCAGGTACCTCAACTATAGTCGCCAATTTATTTCCTAATCCACTGACAAGGACTTGGTCCCCCAGCTTCACTCTAAGAGATGACCTATCCACATCCGTGACAGATGATTCTTCTGTGTAACTGTGAGCCTCAACAATTGATGCAATGGCAGACTCGGATTCCTTAAGAAGTGCATTAAGCTGATCCATACTAGCAGTTGCAATTTTGGCTTCAAACTCCGCCACTATTGCCTCTAACTGAGACTTCGCAGTGATTACTTCTCTTTGGGTTTTTTGAGTTTCCTTTGCCTTAAGAGCCGCTTCACGTATGGCAAGATCATCTGCTTCATCCCAAATCTACACAAAAGATAAACATACAGTAGACATATATGTTAACGATTTAAATATATTAACACCCAAAATATTACATGTAGCAGTTCGGGGGGGGGGGTTATTTTTTTTTATTTTTCTTTGCGGGGGGGGGGGGGGGGGGTCGGCTTTGAGATAAACGAAAATTAAATGGTACTTATTATAACTAAATCCACAACGATTTGGGTTGCCAAAAACACTTTTTGTCCAAACTAAAAGTCATATTTCTTATAACTATTTAATATGTCAAAATATGATTACAAAATTATATCATTTCAATTATAAGCCTTTATGCATCTATATTAATTTGTGGTAACTTCCAATCCGTTCAGCCCGTTAGAGATAAAACATGAACCCTAATTGACCCATTCATAAGTAAATGGTCGAAATTGGCACCTTTACAAAATATCAAACTAATAAATTATACCTCATGATAAAGATTCATGGTATTTGAATATATATCTGTAGCTCTGTTTGCCTGAACTTGTAACCTATCTTTCTCTTCCATTAGTGACTGAAAAAGCAAACCTCTTCGCTTTTCTGCCTTATCGGGCATTAACCTCTTCACCCATGTGTGAGCACGATTAACAATTTTTTCATCAAAACCTATTGATTTAGCAATGCTCAATGCATTTGATTCGCCAGTACTTCCCCAAAGTATCCTGTATGTAGGTTGTAGAGTCTCTAAAGAGAACTCCATAGCTGCATTTTCATATTGAGAATCCTTCTGTTTCAGAAGAGATAAATCCGCATAATGTGTAGTCGTCACTGCTAAATTGACTCGATCCTTAAGATATTCCAATATGCTAGTAGAAAGTGCCACCCCTTCTGATGGGTCAGTCCCACTGCCAATTTCATCTATTAGAATGAGTGACTGTTTGGAGGTGACTTCCAACATTTTACAAATCCGTGAGAGGTGACCACTGAAAGTTGAAAGGCTTTGTTCCAGAGACTACAATGAAAGGATAAATATCAGCATAAAATATCAAATTATCAAAACAGAACAGAGAGCTAAAACAAAGGGAGTTGTCCGTACTGCAATAAGCTACATCTACCCCAGAAGTGTATAACTTCGCAAGTCTTGTGTGTTCATGGTTGCATATATGTACAATAAATTGGTATGCCTGTGAAGTAGTGGCAATTTCGACCCATATACTTATAAGTTAGGATATTGTTTTAATTTTTTATGACTAACACATCAAACAGTATAAATTTATAATAACTACTTTAATAACAGCTAAGAAGGAACTCGGTTAAAAGTTTGACAGATGCCAAAAGAGTATTTTAATGCACAAGTCTTCCAAACTTATCTTATTTAAAACAACAACTAGGTTGTTTTGTCAATCTTGGTTTAAGATTGTGTGCATCATTGTGCAAATCGTGCTCATCATTGCATTGCATCTAGGATTTGGCATCATGGTGCCTAATGCGAGGCTATCTCAGATTGCGTTCGCATTATACAGCATTTATGTAATTCGAGCATTAGTCGCATTATAAAATTTGAGCATTTTTCTAAACTTTAAACCATGTACAAGAAGCCCTTATAGCTTAAAAGGATTTTAACAAGTAAAACTTTTATTGTCCCAAAACAAACACAATAGCAAGTAACTTAGTGACTTATTTGTAGGTTTATTGCATTTACTTGGTACTTGATAGAATATACTATGTATAAACAAATTCCGAATTTTTTTAATAATAAACGCACCGCGTCCATAATGCGCTCGCATTTGTATCACGCATAACACATCGGCCTATAAGACCTTTAGCGCATAGGATCGCAAAACGCTCTTTTAAAGCAAGACTGCAATACTATTATTTTGTAACAAAATGTGACACATTGCGTTTTACAATTTTTTTAAGGTATAGGACAAGAGACCCGATTTGAACCACACATTTCTACCCGTTTTAATCTGTTACCTAAGCTGCAAACCCACCCATTTTACCACCTCAAGTGTTGAGTCTTATTACCTGACTATCTCCAATATCTGCCAGAATAAAATCGAACCATGGAAGGGTTGGGTTATTTCTAGCAGGTAAATACATGCCAGCCTTCAGCATGATAGATGCCAATCCTAATGTTTTCATAGAAGCAGTTTTACCCCCAGTGTTAGGTCCTGAGATTACAACCACCCTTGTTTCATGTTCAACTTTGATGTCAATGGGAACAGGAAAAGTCAAACAATCAGAAGAACGTTGACCCTTCCCACTGTTTCCCTCACACCAAAGTACCGAGTTACTAGATTTGGAAGCTACAGGATCTGATAGACGTTTGAGAGAGGCTTCAAGAAGCAGAGGATGTTGCATCCCTTCAATATCTACTGATAAGGAACCAGGGCCGTTCAAACCATCATTCTTAAAACCCACAGAACCTAGAACTGGACATACCCCATTCATCCATCGAGCATGAGCAGCTCTTGCAATTGCAAAATCTACTTCGAGAATTCTATCTAACAAGTACTTAATCTCTGACTTCGATTGTGCGATTTCAGATGTGAGCAAACCCAAAATCGCTTGCTCCTCAACCCTCTCTGCATTTGCAAGCCTAACTTCCATGTTGTTCAAGTCTACTGCTTCTTTGGGTTCCATAAAGTATGTTGCTCCGGAGCTGCTAACATTCAAAACGACACCATTTGGTAGCAATGATTTATGAGAAGCCTTAATACCAACACACATCCTTGAGCGGCGTTTCGTTACCAATGGTCTGTCAATACCCCCAGCTTGAAATATCTTGGTTGATACTTCTTTCAACAGAGAGTCCAGATCCTCCATGTTACTTTTTCTTTCTGACCTAATAATCTCCAAATCGTCACTTGCTCTATCAAGTATAATTGAGAACTTAGAGTCTATACAGAACTCTATTTTCTGTTCCAGCTCCGTTAAGAAATTGCAATTCTGAAGAATTTCAAGCAGAGGATAGTACCTGTGTTAATGCAATAAATATGATATCCAATGAAACTACTTTGAACTGAAATTGTACATCATGCAGGCTGCAGCATTCTATATGGCAACTGAAATGGAATGGGTGAATAATAGTCACAGTTTTTTTCAATTGCAACAGTTCATTCAATTTAGTTTCTTAGAATACTGTTGTCATAATTATCAATATCCGCTTCCTGCAAACTATTTCAACTTCCAGACAAAAATAGTAAAAGATTGATCTAGTTATTCCACCTTGCTAACAGTTAACACGCATAACCTAAACCATAGACAGAATCAAATCATTGAAAGATTATACCTTCCCATCACATAAATCAATGTTAAAAGCTTCTCTTAAATTGATTAACTCACTCCTAAAATTCTTAGTTTGATCCTTGATAAGAAACAATGTTTAAATATTTTCGAGCTTTACCTTTTTAGTGAATCTTTGAACATTTAGTAATAAGAATGTTGTCACCAGTTTGAAGCGCTTCCAACTTTTCCAACTATACGTATATAAATTCCTTAATATTGCAGTTCAAATATAGATTCTCCAATTTTGAGTCTAGATATGCACACAGACATTGACGACATGGCTATGAACCTACAGATTAACCATGATAGCTTTCTCAAAGTAGGAGTCAAAAACATCTAAAGAAGCCACAAGAATGCTGCAAAGATATTCGTTCTTAGCCGTATTTTAAAATCCTTCTAATACAGAACCCTCATATAGTCATATGTGTTTATTTCTTATCCCTTGTAGTGCACCGAGCAACATTCTATAATCTACAAGGTTCCATAACCTGAACCTTTACTTGAAAAGACAACGCGCCCTTATAAGACGAGAAAAAAATCCTCATTTATATAATTACTTAATTAGCAAGTTCCATGATTAGAGTACTGAGGATTGACTATACTACAAATAAGTTTGCACTATCTTAGAGTGGCATGTGGCATTTATTTATCAAGGTTTACTAACCACAACCAGGCATAAATCGCTGATCTTAGGCCATGCCAGAAACAATGCTAATCTACAACCGAAATTATGGCTAATGTAAATCATATTATTATATCCATCAACATCAATGTATAACGAGAACCAAACACATTGAAACAACTCAACTTATGTCAATATTAGAGACTACTCTGAAATTGATTTCCGTTATTCCTCACTCGTAACTTTCTTACTTTGATCCTGGAAAAGTATAAATATAAAAGTTGCAACCTTTTTGTTCCAGGAATCTTTAAACATTAACCAAAGGGATAGTTACTATTTCGTACCCCTTCCAAGTTATCCATCCTAAATTGAGTTTAGGCATAAAATAGTCATGCACTTTCATAAGTGTACTGAGTATACGTACTCCCAAATTCGTCTTTGTATCATACTTATGCTGATACGCCAAGGGGTAATTTGATCATTTTTTGGGGTTATGGCGCCTCTATTTCAAAACTCTCACGTATCCTAAATCGCTCACCTAGAAGATTCCTCAAACTAATTTTTTCAAGTAATCTCCACTTACACAAACATATAGCATTCGCTTGTCAGTTACTTACAACAAAAGAATACTAATATACCTTTCGGACTGTCGATAAGCCTCAACCACTTGATCAAACAACCCCCTCGCCGCTCTCAAACTCCGCCTCACCGCAGAAATCTCTTGTATTGAAAGCAGCTCCCCATTAACACCCCTCCCAACCAACTCCATGACATCCTCAATCCCCCTAAAATCCAACGGCATTGGCAACAAAATAGCAGCAGACGTCTGATCAAGCAGCTTTATACTCTCCTCTGGACTTTCTCCTATCCGCACGTCTCCCTTTCGCGCTGCGGAAGTGCCCATGGTGGTTGAAGTGAATGCTGAGAGCTGGGAACAGAGTGATGGCCATTCCAGTATGGTTAAGGTCTCGTTTTGGAGCGTTTTCGCGAGCTCGAGACGGTTAGTTTGCTGTGGTGATGAGGTGCATTTTATACGGAATTTGAGATTTGGAAATGAGGGTTTGATTGGAGTGATTATTATGGAGAAGAGAGTGTTGAGGTTCATGTTTGTGTTTTTTTACAATATTATCTTATCCATGTTTTATTGTTATGCAATTCCTCTGTTTTTATTTAGACAAACATACTTTTAGCGAGTTTATCCACGCACTCCAATGTACTAACTGGCAATGCATCATCAAACAAATGTGACAAAAATTATTTTTCCTAAAATTACTTAGACCCCTTAAACTTGGTCTCTATTGGTTCCCTATGGTGATTAGGTTTGTTTGATTACAAGTTTAGTGGCCCAACAGTGGAGAGTGGTGGGCTTGGCAGCAGCCCATTGGCTGCCAAACATGTAGCCTTAAACTGTTCATGGATTACCAATGTTAATCCTTTTGCTAATGCACCAAACGTGCCATTTTTTTCAAACCCACGAGGGATATCGACCTAATACAATGTACAATTGCATGTGGAGAAAACAAGTGTCCTTAACAGTGTTCTGAAGCATGGGTTGCCAAAGAGTAACTGTTAAGAAGTTTCATGAATCACTTTTGCAATGTATACTAAGAGATAGACACATTGTATTTGCATTATTAAAAAAATCCTCAGGAAGAAGAAAAGTGCAACAAGGCAGATTTGTGCAAAAAAAAATGGTGATCAAGGTAGGAGGCTGCATTAGCATCAGGGAACCACTGGTAGGTATGTTCTTTGGCCTATTTTTCTCTTTTTCCTTTTCATGCATGCATGTAGGATCATTGAGATTGCATACGGGTTGGGTGTGATGTGTTTTGTGTATGCTGCTGGCCATTTTTTGTTTGCTAGAAAACCTAGGTCCTGAAAAAAAAGTTAATGCAAGTTAGAAAAAACCCACAAAAGAACTAGAGAGAAATAAGAAAGTAGATAGAAGTAAAAAGTACCATTAGTTGTGGTGAAAAAAAAACTGTGAAAGTAATGCGTAAAAGAAAACATCCGTCCAATATTCCTTTGGTAAGGGGTGTTGCAAACAAAAGACCTGTGCATGTTCCAAACATGCATCAACCACATATAAATTTGCATGGACCATTTGGGGATGTTTCCGATTTAAATAAACATGGATCTGCTGAGGATGAGCTGCACGGTGTATCACACTGTGGTGACAAGAGTGTTTTTGGACACGATGACTCTACATCAGCTGAACAAAACCCGCACGAACCTTTACGGCCTGTGGTGAAGAACACCGGGTATGACAGGAAGTTTGGGAAGGAAAAAATTACATCTTCAGTGCTACATTGCGTTGAAGATGCAGGTCCTTATACTCTAGGTAATATTAGTCATTATGATGGTTTTGCTTATACATTGTCGCATACTTATGTTGACTAAACTATTTTCATGCCGTGCAGGTCCTACAAGTAGAAACCCGGTACATGGGTTTCAAACCTATGAGAATACACTATTTCAAGCCAGAGGGTCTATTCTGCTTAATATTAAAGCCGCCGGTTTGGCCTACACTGATGGTGACCAGAGTCATGAATTAGAAAAAACAATGCATCCATTAACCTCAAAGGGTAACCTGTGCAAGAGGAAGGCGAGTATGCCTGGGCACAGTGTCATGTTACAGGGTAAACGAAGGAGAGGTAAATTGTCTTTACTTAAAACCAGTGTTGCAAAAAAAGGTCTACAGGGCCGATTACTCACCGCCTAGGCGCTACAGGGCAACCAACCTTGCCGATTTATGTAACTAGGTCTAACAAAAAGGTCAACCGTGGTCAACGGCGATCAACGGCGGTCAATGGTGGTCAAACATACTAGAAACCTACAAATCTTGTCGGAAGTACCCAAAACTCACCGTAAAATTATTTTGACCACTTATAGGAACTGTTTAAATCTATTACATGTTGTTTTTTTTAAAAAAAAAAAATCTTTATGAAAATACCTAAAACTCGCCGGAAATACCCAAAACTTGCCGAAAATACCCAAAATTTGCCAGAAATGCTAATCCGATTAATCACCGATTAATCCCGCCTAGACCGATTACAAGCTACAAGGTGGTCGACCGCCTCACTACCGATTCACGATTTTTGCAACCTTGCTTAAAACTAATAGCAATTTAGCAACTAAATTACGCATGGATTGTGATTGTAGGTGCACATACAGAAAAGCCACAGAGAAATATTGGTAACGGGGAAGCAAATTCACATTATGCCAATGAAATTTGTTACCTCTATACCGATGATGCGGCTGTTCACCGAGAAGGCCATGTGGCAATGGCAAATCCTGCTGCTACTCAAGGCATGCATTATTCGCAAACGCAGGTTGCAATGTGCACTGACCATGAACCTGACAATACGCCTCTGACAAGCACGCAGTTTCCTACATGCCAGAGTGTAGAGGATCAACTGGTAAATCCTTATGTTCAGGGCCACCTACCTACTATGCAGAGCGACAATGGGCCGGTGTTAGATAGTGACACAAACTATAGCAATGGAATGAATGGACACCTATTCCATTTGCAAAATGGCCAAGAAAATGACTCAGGTTTGTTCCATATGGTTAATGCGACGTGATTTAGAAAAGTAGCGATTCATAGGAAGGAACTTACCTTGAATTATTTTTCAGATGGCGCAGCCTCCAACTTCATGTTGCAACCTGCCATGCCAGACCCTGCAATTATTAACAATGTAGCGGGTCCATCAGCTTATAGAGGTAAATATTAGAAGTTTAATCAAACTTAAATTGTTAAGTTTAATTATTTCGATCTTTTACATCATACCAAATTTAACTTTTGGCATAAACTTACAGAAGAAGAGCAGCGTATGAACTTTCAAACGGGTTCGGGTAGAGCACAACAAAACTCAAGAAGGCGTCATTCTAATCATGCATCTAGAACCACTCTTAATCGTCAGGGTAAATTCACTCATCTAAAGTGTTCAGTCTATATTAATTGACACTACTTACGTTGCAGTGATTTCATGTAGCCGTGTTTATGCCCTCTGTTACAGGTGTGTCATCTACGTATATTGATATTGGTGATGCTGATTGGAGATGTCACTATTGCGGGGCAGTATTTTGGTTTGGTGAACGGCTAAAGAGTAGCACAGGTTCGAGGATCCGTTATAGCCGGTGCTGTGGAGAAGGCAAGGTGCATCTTCAGCAAGAAAGAGACCCACCAGATTCTATAAAATAGCTATTCAAGGACAAACACTTTATGGAAAACATTAGAGCGTACAACCAAATGTTCAGTATGACCTCATTTGGTGCTCATATAGACGACACAGTTGATGAGACGAAAAATGTTACGTTTTTAGGGGTCAGTTTGAGTCCTAATTCGTATGTTTTTGGTTTGGATTTCACCCAAAGTCGTTTCTTTTCTCATTTTAGGTACTTTTGAAGGGAAAATCACAAAAGAAGCATTTTCGGGCGTTTTCGGAGTGAAAAAGTGCGGAAAACAACAAAAACTCAAAAGACCTTGAAGATTACTGAAGGTGACGCCATCACACTCTACAAGGTGACGCCGTCAGGANTATTCAAGGACAAACACTTTATGGAAAACATTAGAGCGTACAACCAAATGTTCAGTATGACCTCATTTGGTGCTCATATAGACGACACAGTTAATAATGGGAGGGGTCTATATGTGTTCAAAGTTTCAGGCGAGATACGTCACCAGATAGGGGCGCTGTGTCCACCAGATAATGAGAGACCAAAATTCTTGCAGCTGTACATATATGACACCCGTAATGAGGTGGCAAATAGACTGCACCACTTCGGCGGAGCTACTTCAGGGTCTTTGAAACCTGAGATTGTTGAACACCTGATACAAATTTTGGATACTCATAATGAATTGGTAGCATTGTTCAGGACATCCAGAGACATATGTAATGAAAATGACGTACCTGATTTCACCGTTCGACTTTATAATGTAGATGGAGCTCGCTAATATGACCTACCATCAACAGACATCCTCGGTGCTATTGTGTTTGAAAGTGGCCCTGAAACAAATACAGAGTACGATGTCATAATACAAAAGAAAGGTGAGCGGCCACAAAGGATTAACAAGCTGCATTCTACCTACATGGCCTTACAATTCCCACTCCTGTTTGTGTATGGTCAGCCAGGGTACACTACAAAATTAACACTGGAAACGCGTAAGCCAAATGGAGAGAAACCTAAAATGACTATGAAGACCTAATACACGTACCAAATACATGAAAGGCCTCATTTGCACGGGCTTATTTTCAAGGCTGGCAGGTTGTTTCAGCAGTACGTTGTCTCAGTATATTGTCCACTAGAGCAGGAACATCTTGATTTTGTGAGAACAAAGCAAAATGATATAAGAAGTGAGTATTTGTCTAGAATCTACGATGCTATCAAGGGGAGATCGTTCAGGATCATACATAGGGAAGAGAATAATTCTTCCTTCGAGTTTCACTGGCGGGCCCAGATATATGTATAGCCATTATCTCGATGCTCTTGCTATCTGTCGGGTTCTTGGTAATCCTCAATTTTTCATCACCTTCACGTGCAACGTGAAATAGCCAGAAATTCGGAGGTATATGCGCTCGCATCCAGACCTTTCACCAGCTGATAGAGCAGACATTGTAGACCGTGTGTTTGAGCAAAAAGTCCATGATTTTGTCCAAGCTATAAAAGACGGAGCCATATTTGGACCTGCTGCAGGAGGTATGTCTTTATTGGAAATTGCAGTGTTAAATAAAATCCATAAGACAATAGTAGATAAAATAAGAAAAAGGCAAAATTTTAACGTTATATATATATATCTCTATCACTAACCTACGTTTTCTTTGCATTTGATTAACAATGCAGTTTTATACATGATAGAATTTCAGAAGGCCTACCACACTGTCACACCCTGCTTTGGCTAAAGTCAACTCACAAGATACAGTCACCTGAGGATGTTGACAAATTCATATGTGCAGAGCTACCTGACAGGGAAACTGATCCAGAAGGGTACAAAGTTGTGACCGAAATGATGTTGCATGGACCATGTGGGGCTGCTTATCCGGGAGCACCGCGCATGAAGGAAGGTTCGTGCAAAAAAAATTTCCCGAAAAAAAATGAAGAGAAGACGTTTTTTTACAAGAATGGCCATGTACATTATCGAAGAAGAAAAAGCCGACATTATGCGACAAGAGACAGGGTTAAACTAGATAACACGTATGTGGTCCCATACAATAGGACCCTCTGCCTAATGTTCCATGCACACATAAACGTGGAATATTGTGGGTGGAGCATGCTAATCAAGTACTTATTCAAATACATATCGAAAGGGACAGATAGAATTGCAGCTCGAATCACAAGACCCATTGGTCAACCATCAACATCAACCAATGTTTCACAAATTCAGGTTGATAAGATTAAGAACTTCTCAGTTTCCCAATACATCATCGAGAACCAGCCGTTCAAATTCTTGCAGTACATCTTGAAGGTATGCAACGGATAAGTTTCCGGGACAGAGAGCCTTTGGGGTATGTTGTCGCCGATCAAGGACGAACACTGACAACACTTACCGAATGGTTTACATGCAACAATTTATACCAAGAAGGCCGACACCTTACGTATTTAGATTTCCCTAAGTCTTTCGTGTGGAACGAAAATACAAAGATCTGGACGCCTAGGAAATAGAAAACAAGGTCATCAATTGGAAGACTTGCATGTGTGCACCCAGCATCGGGGGAACTCTTCTACCTAAGAATGTTGTTGTGTCCCCAGAAAGGATGCAGATCATTTCAAGAACTTAGAAAAGTGAATAATACAGTCTTCCCTACTTACCGAGCAGCCTACCAAGCAATGGGATTGCTGAAAGACGACAAAGAATGGGACACGGCTTTGCAAGAGGCGGCTATCTCAGCTACATCAAGCGAGCTACGCACAATCTTTGCTCAGATTCTCCTTTATTGTGAAGTCGCAGACACAATTCGGCCTTGGGAAAAACACTGGTCACTAATGGCTGACGATATTCCAATCAGAGCCGCTGGTATGACTCATATTGGAAATCTCCACATCAACAATCCAGAATTGAAGGGGTACGTTCTGTACGAGTTANGAAATAGAAAACAAGGTCATCAATTGGAAGACTTGCATGTGTGCACCCAGCATCGGGGGAACTCTTCTACCTAAGAATGTTGTTGTGTCCCCAGAAAGGATGCAGATCATTTCAAGAACTTAGAAAAGTGAATAATACAGTCTTCCCTACTTACCGAGCAGCCTGCCAAGCAATGGGATTGCTGAAAGACGACAAAGAATGGGACACGGCTTTGCAAGAGGCGGCTATCTCAGCTACATCAAGCGAGCTACGCACAATCTTTGCTCAGATTCTCCTTTATTGTGAAGTCGCAGACACAATTCGGCTTTGGGAAAAACACTAGTCACTAATGGCTGACGATATTCCAATCAGAGCCGCTGGTATGACTCATATTGGAAATCTCCACATCAACAATCCAGAATTGAAGGGGTACGTTCTGTACGAGTTAGAGATCATACTTAATGGGTGCTCAAAATCAGTCACCGACTTTGGCCTCCAGCTTCCTCCACAACACTTACTAGATGATCTACACAACCGATTACTCATGGAAGAAAGAAACTACAATCGCGAGGAACTCAGACTCGAGGTTGAAATTGCAGTCACGAAACTAAACGCATAGCAACTGCACATCTACAACCTTATTATAGAATCGTCTAACATAAATGAACAACAATTGGTGTTCGTTTACGGTCATGGAGGGACGGGTAAAACATTCTTATGGAAAACAATAATTAACAAGCTGCGTTCAGAAGGGAAGATAGTTCTCGCAGTCGCTTCATCTGGAACGCTTCTTTGTTACTTCCACGTGGCACAACAGCACATTCAAGGTTCAAATTGCCACTTGACTTGACAGATGAGTCAATGTGTCATGTTAAAAAAATACACTGCTTGCAAAGCTCCTTTCAGAAACTGATTTAGTTGTTTGGGATGAGGCTCCAATGAACGACCGAAAATGCTTTGAAACACTGGACAGGACACTTAGAGATGTTCTGACGAAACCAGATACGTTCTTTGGTGGTAAGTCAGTAATGCTAGGTGGTGATTTCAGGCAAACATTGCCGGTTAAAAAGAAAGGCACAAAAGCAGACATAGTGGCGACATCAATAACTGCTTCCTATCTATGGCGACATTTTAAGGTATTCAAGCTTCAACAAAACATGAGACTGTTGCAAACACAACTTGATGAGGTTGAGAAAAAAAAGACAGAGAAATTTGCCTCATGGTTATTAGACATCGGAGACGGTAACATCGGTGAATGTGACGAAGAAGACCCGCAAAATGCAAAATGGGTGACAATTCCCCAAGATTATCTAATTCAAGACAACGATGATGGCTTGACTACACTTATCGATTTCATTTATGACATGCCACATTAGACTCACCAAGCGCAGAAATATTACAACAAAAAGCAAACGTGTGTCCTAAGAATGAAACAGCCGATATAATTAATGCAAGGGTTCTTTCATCAATGAAGGGTGAAACAACTACTTACATAAGTTCTGACGAAGCCATTCCTAAAGCAACAGATGGCGCCGCCAATGAGCTGCTGTATCCACCCGAGTTTATTAACACACTCAAATTTCCAGGCCTGCCACCAAGCAAACTTGAGCTTAAAATCGGCAGCCCGATTATGATGTTGCGAAATCTGAACCTTGGAGGGGGCCTCTGCAATGGAATAAGAATGATAGTCACACAACTATTGTCCAATTTAATACAGGCTGAAATTATCACAGGAAATAGAATTGGTGACAGGGTTTCCATTCCAAGAATACCTCTAAAGGTAACAAATGAGGACATGCCTTTCGTATTGAAAAGGAAACAATTCCCGGTGAAGCTTTGCTACGCAATGACAATAAAAAAAAGTCAAGGACAATCTCTCAACAAAATCGGCGTTTATCTTCCAGAACCTTTGTTTGCGCATGGGCAACTTTATGTTGCATTATCACGTGCAACAACCCCAAACGGTCTGAAAATTCTTATAAAAAAAGATGGTTCCTACCCTCCAAACGTCACTAAAAATATAGTTTACAAAGATTTCCTTAACACAATAACGGTACCATAAGTTTAGAAACATACAATAAAGTTGCAAAATGTACAGCTAATTATAATTATTGTAGATGGCATTTTACATTTCTTTCATTTTTTCTTTCTGTTACATTCCATTCAATAATTTATCATCAACAAGGTACACGTTTATTTTCTAACTTTCTTTTGCTTCCCTAATTTCTCAGTTACATAACACTTTTTCTTACATTCCTTTATAGCATGATGGCGTTAGTACCTATGGCATTAAGGTCTATTCGAGAACTCAAACCAGGGGACAAAGGAAAAGTAATCGAGCTAAAGGTGTACCGTGCATGGGCAAGCCGGAATCCTCCGGACACAACTGAAACGGGATACCATGCAATCTTATTGGACCGACATGTAAGTGAAACAACTAATCAAATATCAATGTTGTTACAATTAGTTTATGAAAATTCATTTTAATACAAACAGGGCGATGCAATCCAAGCTAACATGGACGCCGATGATATCCACCACTTCAAACCTATTCTCATACCTGGGCAAGCATTTCGAATCTCTGATTTTGAATGTACACCAACCGACAAATGGCAACGAACGCTTGAAAACCCAACATCCCTTTCCTTTACCAGGCAAACCAGAATCGATGCCATACCGGCAGAATCATTCCCAAACCACTACTTCCATTTCACCTCCTACAACCAGTTACCTACAAAAGTTTGGGATCCACGCGACAAGGTCATAAAGGACTACCCAATACTTACAGGTACTGCCTAACGAGTTCTCCTACTCTGACTTACTATAATAAAAAAAATAAACATAACTCTACATATACTCAAATGGTGCAGATTATATTGGATGTTACATTACATCAGGCGAGGCCGGGAATATTGGGAATCCTAACAGCAATCAATCAAGAATCAGAAAAGTTGAAATACAAAATCTCAAGTAAGTTCTTCTAAACAAATAATACGAAAACTAACCAACTTTGCATAGTACGCTTAAAATACTTTTGTCAACAGTCGGATTTCTATCGAATTGACTTTGTGGGATGGCCTCGCCGACAAATTTGAAAAAAAAAGAAATTGAAGAGCTTGAAAGACCTATCATAATAGCTATAAGCTCATGCAGGATTTCCAAGTTCCTAAAGAGAGGTAACCTCAATAATCATCCGCTTAAAACATCTCCTATATATGCATAAACATCATGAATAACTTAACATAACCTTTTTCGTAACTACAGATCTCCAACTTTCATCCACACCTGCAACATACTATTACATAAACCCTGACATCCCTGACCTTGAACAATACAAAGCAGTGTAAGCTTCACTTATGGCTTTTTTGATCTTCCATCAGATTTATATCTGCTTTCCTTTCCCTAAAAAACATGTACATGTAACAGATACAGGGCACTCTACGAAGAGAAAAAACCACTATGTGTGACTAGATACCGGTTACAGGACAGTGAACAAGAACAACAAAAAAACCATATACCATTCCAGCTACTTTTCAAGCATAAACTAGAGAGCTATAGGGTGAGTTGCACTTACTCATGCACATCTATATTGTAAAATGTATTCACAGAAAACCGCTACTTAACACGCAATTTGGGTATATTTTACCAGGGGGTGTGGTTTACTTGCCAAGCAACAATTATCAAACTCAACACAAGCAGAGGATGGTACTATACCTCATGCTGTGTTTGCATTAACAAAGTGACACAGAGCAATGGAAACTATCGGTGCAAGACTCACGGAATCATACCAGCCCCTAACTACCGGTGAGCAAATGTGGCATACAAATATTGACAAATTTATAGTTCCCTATCTAATAATTACGTTTCTGCAGCTACAATTTCAGAGCCACTGTGACAGACGACACCAACTCAGCAACATTTATATTCTTCACACCTAAGGCAGACGACTTTATTGGGGTCAATTGTGGAGACTTGGTTGCATCAAACAAAGCTCTTGAACGAAGTCACTTTCCTACTGAAATCGAAGCAATTGTTGGAACAGACCACACCTTTCAGTTCCATTACAACACAACATCCAATCCAGGGGTCACTGAATTTGTCATGGACGAAGTTTTTGGCATAACAGATAAGCCAAAACAAATTGAAGCAAACCCGTCAGGTAAACAACCAGACCTCTTACTTCGCATAACAAATATCATTTCTATTACCTATGACAATTACACACTTAACTTTCATGATGTAGGGTCAGAGTCCTTGCCAAAGGCTTTACCCGCACCAACACCAGACCTGAAAGTTGAGACAACTACCGAGGCATTGGGCCATCATGACTATTCCGAAGGTCCTAAATTTTGGCACTACAAGAAACCTACTGCAATGACTTTCACTTAAAATTACTTATAGGTTTACTTTTGCAGGCACCACAACTTTGGCTAAAATCGACAATGTTCCAACAAAAGTGAACACACCAGTGGTTAAAAAAGAAGAGGAAACCTCAACCAAATAGCAACAAGACACTCCATCACAAACACAAACCCAACAAGGTAACAAACTCTCAATGATTAACAAAAGGATACTCTCTAACTTGCTAAAACAGATTTCAATTTTCGCTGCAGAAATAACTCCACCGCAGGCAGCCTCAATAGCTGTGCAAACTAGATCAAAGACAGACATGGAATCTAATGTTGCTCCAAAAACAGTGAAACGCCGCCTCTTCACAGAGGAACCGTCGGACAGCAAAAAAAAGGGCCTAGAGTGCACTGAGCACCCACTGTCTTTTGCTACTTAGATGCAAACTTCCTAGCTGCATTCGAAAAACTATCTACTATGTGAATTAACTCTTAACGTACTAGCACCACTCACTTCTGCCTTTTTCTACTTAGATGCAAACTATTTATGCGCATCCTAAAAACTATGAAGTATGTAAATACGTATCTATGCCTTAGCTGAACCTGTACACGAATGTATCGTCCTTATTTTTGGTCCACCGATTAAAGAACATCGTGTATGTAACCTTAACTATCGGCAGCTACTGAAGCATGTATTTGGTGAAAATGGTTTTTCTTTTTTGGTTTCTTAATTACTAATACGGTCACTTATTCTTCGTTTTAGCCGATGATTACGTTTACATGTCACGAATTTTGGATAATGCAATACATAACAAACAATGATCATAACCACAAACATAAACATTATATTTTCATTAACGATAATCCATTACAATCTAATTCCATACATAAACACATTCTAATAAAACATTCCAACATACATCAAAAGATACATTCTACTAAACCAAAAGCTTAACAATTGTACCCCAAATGCAAAGATCACCAGCCACAACCTTCACTCGAAACGGGAGACATGACGGCCCTTCTCCCTCCTCCCCTCACAAGCCACATCCAGTAAACCAACCAACGCCGCCAGTATCTTCTTATCTGTCTCTAGACTTTCCTTCATAAATTCCAAACCCACATCACCAGAATCATGAAATATACAAAAGCCCTCACCTTCCTCAACTAGCTTCTCCATCCTTTCAATCTTCCTAACTAAATCATCACTTTCTCACACAACACATTGATTTTTCGTTTTTCAAGCGGTGAAGCTTATAAACTCGAGTCGTAGTCCCAACGAGGGTTGAACTGATCTAGCCACTCAAAATCGTGAGTTATGTGAAGTGAATGAGTTTTAAAAGTTGATTTGGTTTTTGATTACACTCCAACGACAATTAAAATGAAATTAAAGTAAAGGACAATAATCAAATGACGCAAAAGTAATAAGTAAGTAAAACAAGCATGAAATAAAGTGACTAAAGAAAACAATTATTAAAGTGCGAAAAGTAATTAACAACGGTAAATGACTTTAAAAGCAATATGTTTGCTAAGCAACGTGAATAAGTTCACTGAGTATGAGCTTAGGGTTTATGATGAATTATTTTCCTTTCTCTAGATTAGTTGTCAATTAATCTTTTGAAGAGATAATAACTCAAAACATGTGATTTGATTGTTCTCCGG
Source organism: Artemisia annua (assembly GCA_014162995.1). Lineage (NCBI taxonomy): Eukaryota > Viridiplantae > Streptophyta > Magnoliopsida > Asterales > Asteraceae > Artemisia > Artemisia annua. The sequence goes on from LBNU01017743.1 coordinate 92,852, forward strand.
CTTTCGTCCTTAGAATAATGAAGTCACATATCTAAATAATCTTAACGATTATTAATCACAAACCTTTAACGTCCACACTTAGCTCGCAAACTCGAGTTACTAAGCAAACACGATTAAACTACTCGCGACTCATTTTAAATGAAATAAAGCGAAAAAGGAAATAAAAGTTAACTTGGAAAATAAAATGAACTTGGAAAGTAAAATGTTTTTGGAATTTTAGATTTAATAAACGAAAATAAAAGTTTACTAAGCGAAGAAAGAAATATAAAAGACTTGAAAACATTAACAGCTAATAAAGCTTTAATCTAAAAATACAAAGACATTGAAATTAAATAAGACGTTACTAAAAAGATTTAAGAAAATTCCGACAGAGTTTCGTTTAGACTTTAAAGAAATAAAACCTCACTCGATGAAACGATGAAGTAAAGACTTGCCTAGCTCGGCGTAGAAATTAAATGATACTCGCAAAATATTAGTGCTACTCGCAAAAACTGGTTGCAAACTCGCAAGACATCAACTAAACCCCATACTCGCAACTCTTAAAGACCTTACTCGCATTATTGAAAACTATACTCGCAAAACAAAACCAAACTCGCAAATTATGAAAGTGATACTCGCAAGAAATGAAAGTGATACTCGCAAAAATACAGACCAAACTCGCAGAAAACAGCCATACTCGCAAAAATAAATCTCATACTCGCAAATCTGAAACCTTACTCGCTAAGCACTAGTTCCCATACTCGCAAGAATTTGATTCATACTCGCAAGACATGGTCTCATACTCGCAAAAACACAAAAGGAAGCCCATACTCGCAAAACCCTAAATGATACTCGCAAATACTTAGATACAAACTCGCTAAACCCTATATACACAACTCGCAAATTATAAAAATGAAGCTGGAACTTTTTAATCTTGAAACAAATGATTAGAACCAAGAAAAACTTATAAAAACTTAATAAAAAAACTATTTTTACTCACAAATAAGCTACTATATAATCTAACGCCACTCAAACAAGCCCTAACCCATTATTTTTATCTTTTTCGAAAAGAAAACATGCAAAGGTGACAAGAAATTCTAAAAGCTTTTGTAAAAGATTAAGATTCACGTTTAAAAATAACAAAAATAAACTCAAAACATGTAAAGATTCTTAAGAAAGATTAAGATGAAGTGTAGAAAATAAGCTAGGGAAAATAAGACATGAAGATAAAACTTGTATTCATAAAAATAAAACTTACACTTAATAAAAACTAAAAACTAGACTAACTCCTACTACCTACTAGATCCTACTTACTCTAAAAACTAACCAACCTTCTAAATGAGGTGGTGATCTCTATTTATAGGCCAAGAGCTTTGAAGGTTTGACAATGTTGCAATATAAGCCCTTGGACCTTTACAATTCATGATATTTGCACTAAAACTACGTTACAAACTACTAAACGTTCTAAACATTAAACGTAACACTAATGTAACTTGAGGACTCGTGTTGACGTTTCTTCCAAAGGTCTTCAAAAGATTAAAAGCGACAACTTGTTCAAATGTGGAGGACTTTAGGACTTTTCCTGAAAATCTCTTTGAGCTTCCGTTAAGAGTCTCATGTATTTTTCTTCGAGCCTTTAAGGAATAAATTCGTCGCTTCGGGCTTTTCTTGCTTAGATTTCTTCTTTGACTTAGATTTTAAACACTTTTCCACATCTCGTGCTTGTTTTGAGGCTTTTTGGTTGATTTTGGTGTTGTTTTTGCAATATCCTTTCCTGCACAGTCACAAACTCAAAAACACGATATCTTTGGCGTTTAACGTTAGTTTTTGGTCTTTTAGAGTCTGAAAATGGTGAATAAAAGGTATGTGAATAAGCACATACTACACATTGATTAAGCCTTCAATCTCCGTATACTATTGGCTAAAAAGCAGGTGGAAACACCCTTCAAGATTATTAGACCCAGCCGCCATTCTTAATTCTTAGAAATATGGGGTACGAGACATGGCGTACTCCGAAGGTGATGTCGCCATCTTTGATTGCGGAAGTATATGAAAATAGATTTGGGGAAAACACAAACCCTATTTAAAAAGATGTAATAAGGACTTAAATGACATACAAAGGATGTAATACGATTTAAATGACATACATAATGCTATAAAAAGAAACGCAACACAAAAAAAAGGGGGGGGCACAACAAAAGAAATTATATTTTTCCAATAATTAAAATAAAAATTAAAAACAATTTCCAAAAACACTAAAAAACCGTAGCTGAAACACATTCACACAAAACCGTTACTACCATTAATGAAACAAATACCAAACCAATTTACATTCTCGTAAAAACATAATATCAAGCAAAATCGCGCACCGCAGCATCGCGCGGGCTATTTTGCTCGTTATATATATAAACTAAAAGCCAAGAGGTTACTCCCCTCAAAAGCTATCCTGTTCCATAAAAAAAAAATATACAAAAATTGATACACTTTGTTGTGTATTTCCTATTGGTCACTTTTTGTTAGTGGGACACATGTCAAGAATACATTTGCTATGTAAATAATTCATCCCCTACCACTGTTCAAGCCCCGTCCCATTTGAGAACTGTTTAGTCCTTGTTCAAATGTGGAGGACTTTAGGACTTTTCCTGAAAATCTCTTTGAGCTTCGGTTAAGAGTCTCATGTATTTTTCTTCGAGCCTTTAAGGAATAAATTCGTCGCTTCGGGCTTTTCTTGCTTAGATTTCTTCTTTGACTTAGCTTTTAAACACTTTTCCACATCTCGTGCTCGTTTTGAGGCTTTTTGGTTGATTTTGGTGTTGTTTTTGCAATATCCTTTCCTGCACAGTCACGAACTCAAAAACACGATATCTTTGGCGTTTAACGTTAGTTTTTGGTCTTTTAGAGTCTGAAAATGGTGAATAAAAGGTATGTGAATAAGCACATACCAAAATCCCCAGACTAAGGTATTGCGTGTCCTCACGCAATGTAATCACGTCACGCTTTTAGAGATAAATAATTTCACACCTCTCTTTACTAACTTTGAAAAGTAGCAAAACGTTCAAGATAGATGCGAAATCATTTATTCCCTAAAACACCCATGGAAGTTACTCGTGTACCTCTTGCTCCCATTTTCCTGTTTTTGTATCTCATTATTTTATTTTTGTGAGAGAAATGAATTTCTTCATAAGCATCTCGTTTCATAGTGTTTAGTCCGATAAAGATACTAAATTAAGACGCTAAGTAGTTATCGATCTTCTCTTAAGAAGGTTTGCTCGAGAAATGTGGTCCACATCAAGGATATTGGATACATACGAAGACTTTGGAATACATAGACATAAGTTGACGTGCACCTCATGCGTCCAATCTAGGATCATCCACATGTAACTTATGCACGACCAACTTTAGACTTAACACTTAAACTCATAATCCATAAATCTTCAGCATACATCCTTATTTTTTTATTTATTTATTTATTTTTTTTTTATTATTATTATTTTTTTTGCTTTTGCTTGCTTTAGTAACTTCTTAACTCCGAACCTTCACGGTTTCAATCCAAGACCTACCGCCAACTGCTAGGGTTGGAATCTAGGATCCAAGGTCCGATCTCAATCCGAAGTCTTAAAGCACCTTAGCTCATACTGAATAACGGGCTTTAGGGTAGCTCCGAAACCACATGCGTACTACGCTTATACAACGAAATACAATACAATACAACTCAACTGGCGTGTGTCCTTGATGTGTACCCAATTTTTCAAGCAAAGATTCTCTCAAGAAGATAAAGAACTACTCATCGGCTAAACCTAATATCTTTAATTATTTAGCACAGATATGGGGTGAAGCAATTTTGTGGGAACAAAAAGACATGAGTACCTTCGATGAGCTTTAAAGAGATCCAACTACTCTATGCTTAGCATCTAAATTCTAAAGAAACTCTATCATTTCATGTTCTTCGCAAATTTAAAATCTCAAGTAATGAGATCCGCAAATGCTTAGCCATAATTATTTTTAAAGATTATTTTGGTTAAGGGAGACAAGCTAGGGCTCAACACGCCCGGATCAAGTCAATTTTTATTCTCACTCTTACCTAGTAGGAAAGTCAAACACGATTTCAAAACTGTTATTCTATTTTTGCACAATTTTTTCAATTTTTCTCATTTTTTGTTCTTTTTCTTCATTTTTCTTTTTGAAATTTTTCAAAATTTTTCAATTTTTGAGGAAAAACAGGGTTGCGAGAGTAAACGACTAAAATGAAAGTGCAAGGTCAAATCGAATCGAAGATTCACCCCCCCAGACTAAAGGTAAACATTGTCCTCAATGTTTCGAAGGTAAGGGTAATCCTAACAAAAATCTAGGGCCGTTTATTAAGTGTGCCAAAGATACCGTTAGTCGATAAGATTTTGGATATATGATTTCCAAGCAAGCATCAATACATGGGACTCGAGTGAAGATGAGATGATCCAACGAGCACGAAGTCATCATGAATTGGGGAAATCCTGCAAATACAAGATTGGAAGAGGTCGCCCTCCTCTCGTTACTTATTAGAAACTAGAAAGCATAGATGGATAAGCATGGGGTGCCTCCCACGAAGCGCTTTGTTTTTGGTCACCGAGTCACTTAGCTTGACTCGAT
>LBNU01017744.1:5806-18794 GCA_014162995.1 Artemisia annua
AATAGTTAGGTTTCATTAGATCTAAGCAAACACTAAAGAATTTAGCTACACATGTTAATTAGAAGACAAGCAAAAGATATAATCAACCAACACATAGACATATTGATTGAATTAAAGTGAAGACTTATCTTTAATTAAGCATGAGGGTTCCAAGGGTTGGAAAACCTAAAAAGTACAGGAAATTCGACTTTAGGGTTTGCCCTAAAAGTTCTCCACAAAGTTCCACACTAATGAATGAAAATTAGAAAACTATATATAGATTTTACACTCTGACGGCGTCAGGTTATAAGGGCTGACGCCGTCAGCTCGCCGCCAATAGTTTTTTCGGATGGCCTAGATCCACTTCTGACGCCGTCACCTTATAAACTCTTCTGGGTCGTCACTCTTTAACTTTACTCCTGACGGCCTACTTTTCCTAACACCTGACGGCGTCAGGTGTTAAATCCTCTCGCCCGTCATTTGAAAATTGGATTCCACTCTTTTGTCAAGGCTTTCTGACGGCGTCACCTTGTGACTTCTGACGCCGTCAGGTTGTAAATCACCATCTTTTGAGACTTTGTCGTTTTCTTCACTTTTATGCTCCAAAAACTTCCGAATACGCATGTTTTCCAGAATTCCTCTCAAAAGTACCTAAAATGACAAAAGGAACGATTTAGGGCAATATTTGATCACATTTATACGAATTAGGGATTAAATGACCCCCTAAAAGCGTAACACTTTTCGTCTCATCAATATTCAAATCACATTCACCTCAACTCACATCCAGTTAAGATCAACTCACACTGTGTTAACTTGTTGTTAGTATTCAAATCACATTCACCTCAACTCACATCCAGTTAAGATCAAATCACACTGCGTCAACTCAGATTTAAATCAAACAAAAGTGTCACTATCACAGTTTACCAACTCACCTCAGACAAGTCCAAGGATGTTACCATCATGTAATTTGTCCTTAAACTAAAAGGAGAAAAGATCCAAATCACCTCAACCAACACACATCAACTCACATTCATTTTTCTGCCAACTAACAATCAAGAACATGTGTTTTTATGTCAACTCTCCACCAAGAACACAAGAACAAAATACCACACGAATTGACCAAAAACACTACCAAATGATTGAGACGAGCTATGAAACCACAAACTTAAGCACACACAACACAACTAATCACGAAAGTACAAGTAATAAACACTACCAACTACTAAACAAACCTAAACTAATGATTTTTGAGCTACAACTTTCGAACCCAAAAACAACTTTCGATCCAAACTAAAAGATTGAGACGAGCTATGAAACTACAACCTTAAGCACCAACAACACTACTAATCACGAAAGTACAACTAACAAACACAACCAATCATTAAACGAACCTAAACTCAAGATTTTGAGCCTAAACCATTTGAACCCAAAAACAGAACTTTCGAACCAAAAAAAATAAACACACTCCCAACCGTAAATTCGAGCTAACCTAGTCCCTAAGATGTAACCATGGCTCTTGATACCAATTGTAACTAACTCATAATGTTTAAATGCATAATGATAGTAACGACTACGAGCTAACTTAATGCTCTTAGTTACTTGGGGTGACCGAGTCTTTTATATGAATATTAATATTCCTAACATTTACGAAGGTTAATGATAGAGTTCAATAAAAACCGAGAACTTTGATGGTTGGTTTTCCAACTGTCCAAGTTTTTTGAGGTTTCCAAGGAGATGGTTGCTGTAACAATCAAGACACTATAGGGGTAGTACGTTGCTTCCAAAACACCAACAACCATTTATAATTGTTTGTCTGGTGTCTGAAGTCTTTCAAGTCACCTATAAGATGCAGGTGCATAAAAAACCTAGTCAAGCCTCGTAGCATGAACCAAATGTATGAACTTGAGAATATCATCTCTATTAGATTACATGGTTGTTAATCAACCACAAACACCCCCATTTTGCATCCATTTCCCCATTTTTATCACATCCTTTCGTGTGAAGCATCATGGAAGAAATCAAATGTTTAATGCGAAGATGCTTAAACTACAATTATTTTTACGCAAATATATGTGTAGATATTATTTGATATCGTCTTGGATAACCAACGATGTCACAATTTTTAAGAAAGTGCAAGATTAAAAGATGACGTCACTAATGCAAAAGTGCAGTGCCATACATGTGGTGCCAAGTTTTCTGGCTTTTTGATGCACGCATGTGGGTCTAGATCTTTCAACTAACGGGGTTTCATTATTAGGCAATCGTTTTGGTTCACCCCTGATGTGATATTTTCTAAGAAAATGCTAGATTGAAGGATAAGGCTAGAGATGCAACAATGTTGCGTTGTGCATGAGTGTCGTGTGTGCCTACCAAAATTTCTTGTTTGTTTGATGTACACACCCTCTTTATCCAATTTTTTTTAACACGGACACCTATATCAGGTATTTAATTTGGGTCATGCAATGCCCAACCTATATCATGTATTTGACATAATCCATTATCTCCAAGATGCTTCAACTACGATTACCTTTTACATTATTTGTTGATCTATTCGTTATGACGTAATGTAATGTAATATGTTTCGATATAATGGAATGTATTTGTTATGATAATGTATAGACGTTGCTATGTAATGTGATGTGTTTTTAACATATTTTATAGTAAAAAAAATTATTAAAAATAAACCAAGAGATAAAACAATACATTAGACAAAACATAAAACACTTGAAACCAACGATCGAGATTTAACACTCTAACATCAAACTTTTCTGGTTTTGTATGAAACACCCGTACTAGATTTCTTTTTTTAAATCTTGGTCGATATGCAGTATCCCAATTTGAGAATACGCCATATTAACCAATACGCCGTTTTGTAAAAGCATGTTGTCACCTACTTATTCAAACCTACTTATTCAAAGTTGCGTTTTAATCTTCTAAACGTGGATAAGTGATTATGTTTCTCTTTCACGCAAACACTCAAAATTGATTAATTGCGTTTTCAAATCATAATAATCAGATAATCACTTTTCAAACAGACTCCCAAACAACCCCTAAGTGTAATAAGCGCCACATGACACGTCTTAGGACGAAAACGACGCGTCTGTTCTAAAACACCACCTCAACTTGACGCGTCTTTTTGATTCTGTTTGTGAGAACTCAATCGTTCGGACGACCGAGTTGTGTAGAAAGATGAATTTTTGTGTGCGTGTTTGTGTGAGTATATTGTAAAGTATATCTGTGTTTTAGTGGAGCATGTTTGAGTAGTGAAGTATATTGTCCTATTACACTATGTTAGTTGTGATGTCGGTTATGAAAGGAGATACTAATGTGCCGCTTAGTTGACGGTAATATTTACGGTTAACATGACACCTTGTCTAAAACATTGTGTGGCACGTTTCTCACCTGAAAAGGTAAGGGTGTGTTTGGCGCGGAGCATTTAGGAGCGGTGAACGGTAAGCATTGAGCGTTGTGATATTTAATGCTCGTTTGGCAAGCACTATGTAACTTTATCTATATTATCAGAATGCTTATTTTTCAATGCTCAATAAAGTAGCATTTAGGAGCGTTAAGCATGGAGCTGTTTTACACATTATGATTACACATACAACTACTTACTAAACGACTAAACGTTTTTATAGAAAAAATTGTTGCTGCTCACAACACTACTTACAGTTAATTCTCATTGCTACTGCTACATATACGTTACAAATATTTTTATAAAAAAACACTGCTACTACTTACGACCAGGGACGGAGCTAGGGCGTTCCGCGAGTGCCCGGGAACCCCATGGATTTTTTCGATGCAGTGTTAATTTTTGAAAAAAAACACCGGATTTTACTAAAGGCATATTAAATGCACCCGGTTATTCGAAATGTGCATCATGTATTACGGTTCAAAAAATTTTGTGCATCCGGTCATATTTGGTACTGGCTCCGTCCGTGAGTCACGACTATTAGTTACACTTACTTATAGCTGCTATTGGTATTTTTATGAAAGCAGTTACTTAGGCTGCCCACAGTGGCTCGTATGAAATCGATCGAGCTCCCCTCACATCCGATATTGGAAATCGGTTGCCTACTGTGACGAACAAAATGCAATCGGTCGTCGGTCAATGAAATTCACAATCGGTTGGTGTGACAACCGATATTCACAAAGCAAAAATGGACCTTTATTTGTATTTATTTGTATTTTACTGTTTGATAGGCGTTTGTGTATTTATTTATATATATGGGTCACCACTGTGAAGATGTGAAGAGAGAAAAAGCTGAGATGGCAGCCGGAAAGTTGATGCAATATGGGTCACCACTGTGCCCAGGTTTATAGCTGCTACTGGTATTTTTATCAAACACGCGTAAGTACCTTAAAGCTTTTCAACTTTTTAGACGAATTTTTAAGGGGCAGTTTATCCNTTTTAATTTTTATAATTTTGCTAAAATAAAAAAACTATAAACCTGAAAGTGCGGAACAGAAAATATAAAATATGTCAAACGCTTAAAACTGTTAAAAATACGGAACAGAAACTGACAAAAAACTGTGCTGTACTGAAATAAAAGTGGGACAGGGAGGGGATAAAAGGAATATTGCCCCACTATGGGGTATGGTTAACATAACCCATTTTTAAATCAATCATAGTCACTTTCATACACGTGGAAAAATGTTGCGTACATGCCACCTGTCCAAATATGCAACTCAATCACTTCATCTCTTTGACTTATAAACTCACTATACAAGATCATCAAACAACCTTAAAAAAACATCAAACAACCTTAAAAAAAATGTCAGACCCAATCTACAAAGACCCAACTGCACCAACAGAAACAAGAATCAAAGATCTGATTTCACGTATGACACTAGACGAAAAACTGGGTCAAATGACCCAGATAGAACGAAGTGTCGCCACGTCATCAGTGGTTAAGGAACTTTGCATAGGTAGTATTTTGAGCTGTGGTGGCAGTGGGCCATTTGAGAATGCAACGTCAGCAGACTGGGCAGATATGGTTGACTTATTTCAAAAATCAGCGCTTGAGTCTAGGCTAGGGATTCCTGTGTTGTATGGCATTGATGGTGTTCATGGGAATAATAATGTTTTTGGTGCTACCATATTTCCGCATAATGTTGCTCTTGGTGCTACCAGGTGTGTGTGTCGTGTGTTTTTGAGAGTTTTACGCTACTTATTTATTTCGTTTAGTCAGTGATAAAATAGCTAGCAACGTTTTCCATATATATCATACATGTATTTATTTTCGTTTCTATATGGTAAACTTACAAACTGTGACAAGTACCATACTTATTAGCACCTTGAAAAGTTCCAAAATAACCCTTGATACTTCAACAATATGTATGATACTGGGACGACAGAATTAAGAACCTGAAAATTTAGAACATATAGTGAAATGAAAAAAAATACATGAATACATGATAATATATGGAACTTGAAGGAAAGTAAGTTGCGCTTTTATGACCTATACAGCTATACTATTTTGTTTATGGTTATTATTAACTTATCTAGCGAGCTTATCAACATATTTGGCGCTATTAACCTCACTTTAGTGTTTGTAAAAAGCTTATAAGTTTGGGCTTATTAACATATTTAGTGGTTTTGATGAGCTAAATTTTATGTGGTAGTTGGAAGTACGGCTGAGCATAATAGACCGTCGACTGAAACTAACTGAGAAACCGGCCCGAACATATTTCTGTCCGGCCATCGGTCAACTCCTTTCCTCATTTTCAGTCCACGGTCTAGTCCGGTTTTGGTCGGGTCGGTCTGGTTTTCAGACCGTGATTAGCCCTAGTTGGGAGGGCTTGGCCTTATTTTGAGCTATCATAACTAAAGACAATTATTGTTACCCTTTTTGTGGTTCATTCGGGAGCAAACTCTCTATCTCATGTCCCTTTTGGATCCAAACAATCAACAAGAGCTTAACATCTTTTTAGATATAATGCATGCCAACCTGCTTATGATTTTTTTTCAAAACACAAAATGGTTATACGGGTTGAAACAGTTACATGGGTCAACCCGCCGGCGTGTTTACCCATGTAAAATGCCAACAATTTTTTTAGATAAATGGGTTGAACTAGTCAACCCCCAAAAACTGTAAAACTTGTTCAACCCATGTAAACCATCCACCCATTTATATAAACTAGTTGAATTGCTCATGTGTAGGTTATGTGTAAACATATTAGGGTCGACACGGCTGCCCCAGTTATTTAAACAAGTCATGTTCGGGTTGACATTCTCTACGTGCCAACTAAAGTTCATCTTGGTTAGTCACTTTTTAATAGAGCTTACAGCTTTATTGAAATATAGAAAAGCCGAGAAGCTCACCTTAAAAAAAGCTTATGAATAACAACCTGAGTTTGTGGACTTAATTAAGTCATAAGCACACAAGCTTTTAAAAGTGAGCTTTAACAAACGCCCCTTTGAACTTTTGGGTTTCTAATGAAGGTGTTTGACTAAATGTTTAAATGAATTTGTGTTTTTAGGGATCATGATTTGGTCCGGACGATTGGGGAAGTTACTGCTATTGAAGTTAGGGCAAGTGGGATTCACTATGATTTTGCTCCTTGTGTTGCTGTGAGTTCATTGTTTTTGTCTTTTCATTGGTTATGGATAATGTTGTTAGGCTATTTGTTACAAAACTGATGCTATTATTTGTGAACTTACTCGTAAACGCTGAACATTTGTGATGAAACAAGTATATGTACGTATTATAAAAAAAGCTGATATAACTATGTAAATACAGGTGTGAGTAACAATGTTCTTAACTTTCAAAATGAATATAAAGTCAAATTATTGTTGGGTTGTTATATTTTTATATGATGTTCAGACCAGAACATTGTACATACTACGTGGTGAATTCTTAATGATATCATGATAGTAAGCATTCATGCAATTACTAGTACATATATTATCATGTGTAGGAAGTTGGAACACTTGACAGTGAAAGCATTGGTTGGACTTCGGAAGTTCTAAGTACCAGTATAAACTCTGGGTAATGAGCTCATTACTCTTTTCAGTGTGAGTTTTGAAGTTTGTCTGTTAAGTGATTTTCCATTATTCTAGTCTTGGATTCAGCTAGATTGGGTACTAAATCATGACAGGTCAGAATCCTGAATAAGAACCAGAACATATATAGTTCCTTGTGAAATATCTACTGACGCTATCATATATGCTTCTTGCAACTTTCGTTCCCAAAAAATATATACNTAACCTCACTTTAGTGTTTGTAAAAAGCTTATAAGTTTGGGCTTATTAACATATTTAGTGGTTTTGATGAGCTAAATTTTATGTGGTAGTTGGAAGTACGGCTGAGCATAATAGACCGTCGACTGAAACTAACTGAGAAACCGGCCCGAACATATTTCTGTCCGGCCATCGGTCAACTCCTTTCCTCATTTTCAGTCCACGGTCTAGTCCGGTTTTGGTCGGGTCGGTCTGGTTTTCAGACCGTGATTAGCCCTAGTTGGGAGGGCTTGGCCTTATTTTGAGCTATCATAACTAAAGACAATTATTGTTACCCTTTTTGTGGTTCATTCGGGAGCAAACTCTCTATCTCATGTCCCTTTTGGATCCAAACAATCAACAAGAGCTTAACATCTTTTTAGATATAATGCATGCCAACCTGCTTATGATTTTTTTTCAAAACACAAAATGGTTATACGGGTTGAAACAGTTACATGGGTCAACCCGCCGGCGTGTTTACCCATGTAAAATGCCAACAATTTTTTTAGATAAATGGGTTGAACTAGTCAACCCCCAAAAACTGTAAAACTTGTTCAACCCATGTAAACCATCCACCCATTTATATAAACTAGTTGAATTGCTCATGTGTAGGTTATGTGTAAACATATTAGGGTCGACACGGCTGCCCCAGTTATTTAAACAAGTCATGTTCGGGTTGACATTCTCTACGTGCCAACTAAAGTTCATCTTGGTTAGTCACTTTTTAATAGAGCTTACAGCTTTATTGAAATATAGAAAAGCCGAGAAGCTCACCTTAAAAAAAGCTTATGAATAACAACCTGAGTTTGTGGACTTAATTAAGTCATAAGCACACAAGCTTTTAAAAGTGAGCTTTAACAAACGCCCCTTTGAACTTTTGGGTTTCTAATGAAGGTGTTTGACTAAATGTTTAAATGAATTTGTGTTTTTAGGGATCATGATTTGGTCCGGACGATTGGGGAAGTTACTGCTATTGAAGTTAGGGCAAGTGGGATTCACTATGATTTTGCTCCTTGTGTTGCTGTGAGTTCATTGTTTTTGTCTTTTCATTGGTTATGGATAATGTTGTTAGGCTATTTGTTACAAAACTGATGCTATTATTTGTGAACTTACTCGTAAACGCTGAACATTTGTGATGAAACAAGTATATGTACGTATTATAAAAAAAGCTGATATAACTATGTAAATACAGGTGTGAGTAACAATGTTCTTAACTTTCAAAATGAATATAAAGTCAAATTATTGTTGGGTTGTTATATTTTTATATGATGTTCAGACCAGAACATTGTACATACTACGTGGTGAATTCTTAATGATATCATGATAGTAAGCATTCATGCAATTACTAGTACATATGTTATCATGTGTAGGAAGTTGGAATACTTGACAGTGAAAGCATTGGTTGGACTTCGGAAGTTCTAAGTACCAGTATAAACTCTGGGTAATGAGCTCATTACTCTTTTCAGTGTGAGTTTTGAAGTTTGTCTGTTAAGTGATTTTCCATTATTCTAGTCTTGGATTCAGCTAGATTGGGTACTAAATCATGACAGGTCAGAATCCTGAATAAGAACCAGAACATATATAGTTCCTTGTGAAATATCTACTGACGCTATCATATATGCTTCTTGCAACTTTCGTTCCCAAAAAATATATACGAGACCCCAAAACCTTTAAAATGTTTATTCAGGATATGCTTCAATTGTTCCACCTCATCAAGTCATAGGTATATACAAGAAGAAATTGCTCCTCTTCCGTCCTTTGAATGTTTAGTAAAAAGAGTGTAATTTGATTGAACCTGTAAATAGTATCTACGCAAGTGTTATCTGGAATGCACTAATAAAGCGTCTGAGGTATCTATGTCCTTGGCAAACTTATCAAATGATGCTCTGGATATTGTTTAGCCCATACATTTTTACAAAGAAAATAAATACATTCATATATATATATATATATATATATATATATTGAAAAGCAATTCTCATTCCTTCTTAAACATATATTGAAACCTCGAGGAAAGTCCATATAAACATAATTTCTGCAAGTCCTGCATCTAGAAATGCATTATTGAGAACTAGTTGTTATAGAGATAGTTCCATATCAGAAGCTTCTATAACTTCTTCTCATAGTATATTATGACGTAGGTGGAAAATCAACCCCTTAGCTACGAGTCTTTAAATATGCTTGTCGACAATTTTATCTGCACTATACTTGAATGTAATCCATTTATGAAATGCTGTACGTATGTCTCAACTTCTCTGGTAAATCCACGACTTCCCAAGTGTCATTCTTTTTCAAGCCATTTAACTCTGTCTTCATTACTTGTCTCCTACGTCATAAACTAGTGATAACTCCATGAACATTCGTTCATGATTTCAATTCATGGGGTTGCAAAATCTACAAAAGTGCGTGACATATATTCAAGGGTACCTATATAACCCTTCCTGCATGTTAGTCATTTTCCTTGTACGTATTTATATCAACTTCTGTTTTATCTCAATTTTGTGAGTTGTCAATGTTACCCTTGTTGGCCTCAACGTTGGATCTTTATTGGTCTAACGTGGTCACAATATACCAAAGTACACAATATGCTTAAGAATTGCTTTTGTATTAATCAAAAATAATAATATGTCATCAAGTATTGTTGTTACAGAATCTAATCTATATATAGTGAATGAAAAGGTGTGAATGAAAAGGTGTGAATGAAAGGGTACAATGGTTCGAATGGGTATATCCATTCGAATGGGTGTGTCTGTTAGCTTTGTAACTGCCAAAAAGCAGTTATGACCCGAGTTGACTTTTTAAGTTGACTTTGACTTTCGGGTTTGACCTTCTAAATGGGTTGGCTTCGGGTAGATTGAGATTAACCCAATATTCTCCCCTTTAATCACAATCGTCATCTCCTAGATCTTTGACTCCAATAAGGTGTCTCATAGTTAGAAATTTGATCTTCGGTAGTGCCTTTGTGAGTATGTCAGCTTTCTGATATTCTCCGATGATGAATTCAACTTGTAAGTCTTCCCTTTCAACGCATTCTCGTATGAAGTGATACTTCGTGTCAATGTGTTTACTTCTCCAGTGAAAAACAGGATTCTTCATAGCTGATTTGTTATCAACCATAATAGTCACCTTTTCTTCCTTCGAGTGTGTAAGCCTGCTTAGTAGTCTTTTCAACCATAATGCTTGTGTTGCTGCTGCAGTTGCTGCAATAAATTCAGATTCGCATGATGATAAAGCTACAGTGGCTTGCTTGTGTGTGCTCCAGCTAATTGGTGAATCGCCATAATAGAAAATAATTCCAGTAGTTCCTTTGGCTTCATGAGTATTTGACTCCATAACTACTGTCGCTAAAGCCTTGTATTTTGTTTTCTCCATTATGTTTGTAGGTGATACCGTAGTTCTTTGTTCCCTTAACATAACGTAGTACTTGTCTTATTGCTTTCATGTGCTGCTCTTTTGGTTCCTGCATAAAACGGCTAAGTAATCCAATGGGATAACTTAAGTTAGGTCTTGTGTGAAGCAGATATCGTAGACATCCAATTAAGCTTCTATATTCAGTTGGGTTGACCATTGTTCCGTCAGTATTCTTTGTCAATCTTGTGCCTGGATCCATAGGTATTAGGGTTTCATTGCAGTCTGACATTCCAACTTCCTTCAGAATCTTGGTTGCGTAAGCAGATTGCTTTATTGATATGTCACCTCCAGTTTGTGTGACTTCTATCCCTAGATAGTAAGCTAATAATCCAAGGTCACTCATTTCAAATTTGTCTTCCATTTGAGCTTTGAATTTGTCGATCTCTTCTTTTGGTGTGCCAGTGATGATTAGATCATCAACATATACTCCTACTAGTAGAATTGAGTCCTTTGTGGCTTTTGTGTAGATCGCTTGTTCTAATGCACATTTCTTGAAATCTAAGGACTTCAAGGTGTTGTCCAGTTTTATGTTCCATGCACGTGGTGCTTGTCTTAGTCCATATAGTGCTTTAATAAGCCTATAGACTTTACCAGAATTTTCTTGTTTTATGAAGCCTTCCGGTTGTGAAACATAAACTTCTTCTTTTAAATCTCCATGTAGAAATGCAGATTTTACATCAAGGTGATGTACTTCCCATTTGTTGTTAGCAGCTATGGCAAGTAATAATCTTATAGTTTCCATCCTTGCTACAGGTGCGAAAACTTCCTCAAAATCTATGCCATGCTCTTGTATGTAGCCTTTTGCTACTAGTCTTGCTTTATGCTTAACTATGTTTCCATTAGCATCTTTCTTTGTCTTAAATACCCATTTTAAGCCAATTGCTTTATGTCCTTTGGGTAAAGTGGTTAGTTCCCAAGTGTTATTTCTATTGATAGAATCTAACTCCACGTTCATTGCTTCGATCCATTTTTGATCGGATGATGCTTCCTTATAATTCTTAGGTTCATTTTCAACAAGTAATAATCTCTCAGTGTTTTCAAGTAAATCATTCATTGTTCTAAAACCTCTTACAGGCGAGTGATCATATCGTGAGTGTGAAGCTGTGGTTGATGTTGAACCACTATCACTCTGATAGGTTGATCGCATTGAATTGATTGGTGTATTTTGAGAGCTTACTCGTGATGAAATTGTTGATGGTGTGTGAAGTGTTTGTGATTGTGAGAGTGAGCTTGTTGTTGATATTGTATAATCATCATCAAATTCAAATTAGACACCTCAACAAATGGTTTTCCTAAAACGACGCGAGATAAGCGGTTGTCAATAACACTTGCTAAATCTTCAAGGACCATGAAATCGGTGACAAAGGTGAAATTTCCTACAAGGACATGAATACCCTTAACCCTTCCAACGAAGTTACAAACTCCACCGGGATACTTTGGGTTTTTCCTAGGTTCAAGAGGTTTGTTCATGATGTGGCTATAAAGGCTTGAGGATATTGCGTTGATTGGGGATTCACAGTCAACGTATGCATGCTCAACATATTGGTACCCAATCATACATGGTATCTTCACATTCCCAGGATCACCCCTCTTAATTTTTGGGTCGATTCTAACAAAGGGTGGTCTAGGGTTATCAACTAGGTTGTTATAGTAGGCGACCTCTTCCTTAGTGGGGTATAGATTGTAATGATCATCCAACCTAGGATCTTTCTCCTCCTCATAGAGTTTCTCGACCAACTCATCAACCGTAAGATTATTATCTTCTAAGTAATTATCTGAGTACATGGCGGCTGCTAAGTCATTAAGGGCATAGTCAAGCTCTATATCAATCATACTATTGAGATCCCTAAGGTCACTTATCTCTTCCTCGATTTGGCTACGTAACCAAGCCACTTCGTCCAGTGTAAGGGGTGGATTCGCGTTTTCCATAATGGCCATTGGAATAATTAATGGGTAAGTTATGACGAACAAAAGCACAAAGAAAAAGATAGACTAAAGAAATCCTAGAAAAAGAAAATAAAAATCTCACTAGAAAGGAATCTAGTGAGTAGACCTAAAGAAATAAAAATTCTACCTAAACAATAGCTATTCCCCGGCAGCGGCGCCAAAAACATGATGCGTGGTTTTGTAACCTTACAACAGGTTTTACCTCTCGAGGGATCTCAAGAGGCTTACAACCCCACCAGGCAGTGTACCTGACCGATGTAGTATAGGATAGTGGTAAGTACGGGGGATTGATCGTTCTCTCACAGGGAATAGTGTTCGTTAGGATAGAAAAGCTACTCTAATAGGTCTAAGGGTGGAAGGAAGATTCTTTTTGTATTTTTATGTTTTTATGAAAGCAAGTTAAAATCTCGGTTTTTAGAGGAAGGGCAG
>LBNU01017747.1:3701-47274 GCA_014162995.1 Artemisia annua
AAAAAAAAAAAAAAAAAAAAAAAAAAAAAAAAAAAAAAAAAAAAAAAAAAAAAAAAAAAAAAAAAAAAGTATTTCGTAGTTTTTGTTTTGAGACCAAGAGTCTACTCCTTTTGACACATATTTACGTTTCTGCAAGTTAAGTTTTCATACACCAAGCGTCGTGCAAGTTAACTATACTTGCAATGCTTACACAGGTCAAATATCGTTCTTGTAACTTGAAATAAACATCATTCTACCAATACTTCAAAATCAAATGTACAAATCCAAGGTGTTTTAGTATGAGACAAATAAGACACTACGCTGGTTCCTCGGCATCCAAACACCAATAAAGAAGACTAACTTTTAACTTTACAGTCTCAACTAGCAAGAATTAATTGAATAAAGTAAGCCTTGATTACTAAATAGAAAGATCAATCCTCTGTTATAACCGAGAATAGATGACGTTAACAAGATTTTCTTAGAATGAAAATTATCTCATAGTCTATACACCACAAATTTGTCTCACATGACTTGAACTAACAACTATTTAGTTGAAAAACTTCTCGTACAAAATGAGATACCATTAGGACACAATAATTTTGTTCAAACCACGTGGATTAGTCGGCCAAAAGATCCAAAATCTACCATAATAAAAAGTGAAAACCATCAAGCTCAATAGTGCACAAAAACATTGAAGTTTGGTGTCACAAAAAACATTGAATTTTACGTGAGACTTTGGATACCATAACCATCAACTATGATCACTAAAGTCTTGAAGGTGGCAATCTTGACATTACACCACATTGCAAAGTTTGACTTCAAACAAAATCAACACCATTCATAAACTCTCCAAACTCTATGGATTTTTATTATACACAAAAAAGTGAAATTCTTGTTGTAGTTACTTTAAACATCACAATGCAAGCTTGGTATAGACCTGAAAGAGTTCAAAAAGACAAGAATAAAACCATTTTAGTGATGATTTATTGACCAACTCATGTAAATCAGATTCTACAAAAGAGAGAACAAAGTACCTTATAACTTTTGAAACACATCCTTGCATTTGGGTAACTCAAGTGTAACCAAACCACCACAGAGCCTATTGTTCCCCAAAACCGAAAATGCACTTGCATTGGAAAACACTCCTACAACCGGCACTTCACCCTCAAAGTCATTAAAAGATAGGTTCAAAAATTCTTAGGAAACCCATTTGTCTAAGAATTGGGGAATTTTGCCAGTTAAGTTATT
The DNA here is from genome assembly GCA_014162995.1 of Artemisia annua. Taxonomy (NCBI): domain Eukaryota; kingdom Viridiplantae; phylum Streptophyta; class Magnoliopsida; order Asterales; family Asteraceae; genus Artemisia; species Artemisia annua. The sequence continues at coordinate 4,929 of LBNU01017747.1, forward strand.
TTGAGAAATGTCGAGTACCTGCAATCCTCCTAATGAACTTAATGAAGATGGTATTATGCCTTGAAATAGGTTGCCACTAAGGTTTAACACTGTAAGGCTAATGCACTCACCAAGGCTACTAGTAATGGTGCCGGACAAATTATTATAAGATAAATCGAGCTCGCTTAACATCTTGAGGTCTTTAATTTCTGATGGAATTGAACCAAACAGGTTGTTTCGAGAAAGATTTAATAAGATAGTTAATGATGGAAGTTGAAGAAGTTGCGAGGGTATCTTTCCACTGAGTCTATTGTCAGCAAGGTTTAACACATTAAGTTCTTTACAATTCCCAAGGCTCGATGGAATATGGCCTTCTAATTTGTTGGAATCTAGATTAAGTTGTGTCAACAATGATAAGTTCCCTATGACATCAGGGATTGGCCCTGAAAATTGATTGCTAAATAGACTAAGAACTTGTAGCTTTTGTAGGTTACCAATGGTAGTGGGGATTTTCCCTTTGAATTGATTCAATTCTAAACGTAAAGTGCTCAAGCCAACTAGACTGCCTATACTTGAAGGGAGGCTTCCAAGTAATTGATTCTCTGCTAAACTTAGAAATCTGAGTTGATCAGAAAGATTACCTATTGATATCGGAAGCACTCCTGTTAAGTTGCAATTTGAAAGACTTAAAGTTCTTAATCTGGTGCAGTTTTTCAAAGAATCAATAAACCTCATGTCATCTGCTTCTCCGCGTCCATGGAAGTTGTTTTTAGCTAAGTTAATATAATAAATATCTCTTAGTTTTGAAAAGTCGATAGTCAACTTCCCACTAAAATTGTTTTGACTCATTTCAAGAAATCTTAATTTAGAACAATTAGAAATAGCAGGTGGAAGAACTCCGGCCAGTTCATTATCCCTTAACTGAAGGAACTCAAGATTCGGGAGCTGATTACCAATTTCTGAAGGAAGACTACCAGTGAGGTGATTACCAGCTAAAGAAAAAGTTACTAGGAGTGAGAGGTTGAAAATGGAATCAGGGATGCTTCCATATAAGTTGCACTCACCTAAGTAAAATTCCTTCAAGCTTTTCCAAAGACCCAAGGTATCTGGAATGCTCCCACCAAACGGGTTCCCGACGGCAGAGAACCTTTCCATTGATGTGATATTCCCCAAGAAAGGTGAGATTCCACCTGTTAACTTATTGTAATGAATTGCAAGAGTACCAAGTTTCGAGAGCAAACCCATCTCCTTGGGTATGCTTCCAGATAGATTATTTTGAGCCAGCCAAAGCTCTTCGAGGTTAGAACAACCAGACAAGTTTGTTGGAATGACTCCACTGAATTTGTTTGCATGAAGATAAAGATGACGTAGCCTAGATAGACGACCAAGTTCATGAGGAATGGTTCCTTGAAAACTGTTGTTCCCGAGATCAAGCTCACGGAGGAAGCTGAGGTCTCCTATATGAGGAGACAAGGAGCCTTCTAAGCCTTTTGAATACAGTCGTAAAACAGTCACTCGTTTGTGCCGCTTTCCACATGAAATACCACTCCAGTCACAGAAATGAAAGGAATGGTTCCACGAGGTTAGAACTTTGTATGGATCATGGGTGATCATTGACTTAAATGACAACAACGCGAGATAATCAGTCTCATTACCGCCATAGGAAGCAGAGACGGTGGCGAAAGTTAGACATAATATCGCGAGACCGTAAAAGAGAAAAGAAATAAGAGAGGAAGATGATAAGTAAATTATTACTTGTGGTAACCTCTTTTGTGAAAACTTACTTAAAATTATAAGAACAAGCTAGCATTGGCTTTTTATACTTTGTTTTTGCATGTTAATGGTCGTTACATGCAACTGGTGAAATGAATGGCTTCCACAAATTCCTTTTCATTTTTGACCAAGACATTTCATTGAGAATATAATAGCCGGCCAAAGTTGTCTACAGTCGTTTATATATAAAACGAACCAATATTAACAAATAAATTAAACTAAAGGCATTATAATAACGAAAATTTAATTAGTATAAGCGATAACAAAATCATCATAAATTCCTTAACTATATATTTTGTTGTTGAGATAGATATTTAGTGCAAGCTTTGAACTCAAAGATGCTGATATTTTCTAACTTTAATGTTTAACGTTGGTAACACACAAATTGTGAAGAGGATGCCATCAACAAATCACCAAAGACTTTTAAGAAGACTTGTGATAGGGAAGACTTATAACATTCAATAATTCAACCCACGTAGCACGACTGGCATCACCAATGGTCTATATCATCCACAAATTCTTTATAAGCTTGGCCAATACCACTTTTAAGAAGACTTGGAATAGGGACGACTACACTTATATTAACTAATAAAATGAATAGATTTTAATAACGAAAAGTTTATTATAAACAATAACTAATAGTAAGATAGTCTCAAATTCCTTAAATATATTTTACTGTTGAAACAAATATCTAGTACAAGCTTCGAACTCAAAGATGCTGATATTTTCTTAGTTTAATGTCTAACGTTATTGACACGCAGAGCCGTATATGAGGGTGTGCGAGGCGTGCTACCATATAGGGCCTCAAATTATATACCCCGTTATATACTCGGGGCCTCAAAATTCATTGCCAACAAAAAATTGTTACTGCTATACAATCTTATGTTGCAAATATTTGTTAAAACTTAAGATAGATCTTAAAAATGGTATGTTTTTTGTTTCCATAGTTAGTATGATATATTTGTGATCATCGTATTTAGTTACGGTATGAGTTTTCGCACAAGGCCTCCGTTACCTCAGCTACGACAGTAGTGACACGCAAATTGTCAAGAGAATGCTGATTGTGCAATAAATCATACTACCAAGCCTATCGATGGTGATCGATCCGATTAGAGGGTGAGTGTTGTATGTCAAGTTGCTTCGTAACCTGAAAGTAAGAAATAGCAAAACACTATGTTAAGTGAAGCGCGGGATTGGACTTGCGAATCACCTCCGGCGTAGTAAGTATGTGATTATGGTGGTATGAGTGCTAAAGTATGAAATGATGGTGCAAAAGGACTTTTTTTAAACCTGAATGAGTACCATGCTATTGACGCAGGACATTTGAAAGCGTATTTCGATAAACCCTAATCCAAGGGTGATAAACAAGGCGCACCTTGCGGGAATTGATGCGTGTTACGGGTCTATAAAATAGATATATCGTATGAAATTACTCAAATTTCTAAATTCTTTTACCCTTTATTAGAAAACGCATACAAGCAAGTATACTTGTTCGTGTGTAGTATGGTTTTTGGTAAATAGAGATCTTCCCAAGAGACTTTGACTTTTTCTAGTACATATATAAGAACGTAAAATAAGCACATAGGATTGTCACACTCCTAATGAGCCAAAAAATAGAACAAACAAACAAATATGCATCAACTGCCAATTAATTAAAACCAATACTTGTATGGGATTTAGTTACCAATTGTGATAGAGTGTTGAACATGTTTGGGTAAAACAATAGTAGAATGCATGTATCAAAGTCACACGGTTTTCAAGTCAATGGGTAATATCAAGAAAAACGCATGTTTAAACTAGTTCAATTGATGAGCCCATTCGACCAATACTCACCAAAATAAACCAAGTCATTAACGCTCTATATGTGTGAAAAAGACATTTAGTCACATTTGTTCATATGGGTCCTTTCGGCCAATACTCGTCAAAATAAACCAAGTCATTAACGCTCTATATGTGTGAAAAAGACGATTAGTTATATTTGTTCATACGAGCCATTTCGGCAACATGCCTAACTTTATCATTCTTTGCAAGGAACAGAAATTAACATGGCCTAATCTAGAAGGCCATACGAAAGATGGATCAATCATGTACACATAAGCGGTGCTAGTGCCCACATTATTATTATTAATAACATTGTCATAGTTGCAACACTTAGTTTGAAGAGTCCCTCATCAAGGTAACCTTTTCCAACATAGACACTACCCTTAGTGATTACAAATTTGTCTGATTCAAATACAAGTTTAAATCCCTTATTACTAAGAATATGGTCAGAAATTAGATTCTTGGTGATGTTTGGTACATGCAACACGTTTGAGAGTACGTGATCATTTTCAAAAGTCAACTTCAATATGACTTTCCTTTTCCTTCAATCTTTGGAGAAGTTCCATTCCCCATAAACATTGGTTCTATATCATTCACCTTTTGGTAAGATACAACCATATTTCTTGAGTTGCATATGTGCTTTGTGGCACCAATATCAAGCCACCAATCAACAATATTTGTAGTCAAGAAGGCTTCAATTACTCCAGCAAATTCTTTTTGAGATTCCACATGGTTTGCTTGGTTGGAATTTCCTTCAGAATGTCCGCATCCATGTTCTTTATTGTGGTGACAACCCTTGGCTTTATGCCCAGGTTTCCCACAGACCCAACACCATTTTTGCCTTTGTTTTTGTGGTTGGACTTTGATTTGGAAGAGTTTTCTCGAACCATGTTTCTATTTGGTTCTATTGAATTTGCATCAGCCTTTTCCTGCATCCAGTTATCTTCCTTAACACGAATTTTGAGAACAAGTTGCCCAAAACTCATATCGTCAGTCAAATGTTTAAGATATAACTTAAAACTTTTTTAATGGGGGTAATTTTTCAATAATGGAACCAACAAGAAATTTAGAATTAATACCCATGCCTTCTACTTCCAATTTGTGAACTATGATTTGGAGTTCTTCCACTTGTTTCACAACAGGCTTTGCGTCACTCATCTTAAAGTTCAAGAATTTGCCAACAACAAATTAACTTCTTGGAACATGCAAGTTTAGTTATGTATTTCTTTTCCAATGATTCCCAAATTTCCCTTGCACTTGTAAACGAAGAATAAATATCATAGAGGAAATCATCCAAATCATTCAGAAGATAATTTCTGCAATTAGATTCGTTAAGATTCCATAATGAGGCGGCCATATTATAGTCTGCCACTTGTTCCTCTATAGGAACATTTTGTCCTTCCACATTACAGATCTGCTGGTTCAGGATTCGTTAGAATATTTGACACATGCAGCAGCGTTGTCAAATAAAATAACATCTTCTGTGCCAACGACGAAAATCAGACCCTTTAAACTTTTTAGGTTTTTCCACATGCGATTTCAGAATCGATGGATCCATCATGAAAAATAAACATCATATTTCTACCACTACTTCAAAATCAAATGTACAAATCCAAAGTGTTTTAGTATGAGACAAATAAGACACTACCCTGGTTCCTTGGCATCCAAACACCAATAAAGAAGACTAACTTTTAACTTTACAGTCTCAACTAGCAATAATTAATTGAATAATCAGTAAGCCTTGATTACTAAATAGAAAGATCAACCTTCGGTTATAACCGAGAATAGATGATGTTAACAAGATTTTCTTTGAATGAAAATTATCTCGTAGTCTATACACCACAAATTTGTCTCACGTGACTTGAACTAACAACTATTTAGAAAAACTTCTCATACAAAATGAGATACTATTACGACACAATAATTTTGTTCAAACCACGTGAATTAGTCGGCTAAAAGGAAACTATGGTTACCACAACTAACAACGAGATGGTTTATCTAAAAGATCCAAAATCTACCATAATAAAAAGTGAAAACCATCAAGCTCAGTAATGCACAAAAGCATTGAATTTTGGTGTCATAAAAGAACAAAGACATTTTAGGCGAGACTTTGGATAGCACAACTACCAACTATGATCACTAAAGTATTGAAGGTGGCAATCTTGACTTTACACCACATTGCAAAGTTTGACTTCACAAAATCAACACCATTCATAAACTCTCCAAACTCTATGGATTTTTATTAGACCTCAAAGAGTTCAAAAAGACAAGAATAAAGCCATTTTAGTGATGAATTATTGACCAAATCATGTAAAATCAGATTCTACAAAAGAGAGAACAAAGTACCTTATATATTTTGAAGCACATCGAGGATACGCTGCAGCTCAACATAATACAACGAGCAATGTCTGTGCAATCAAGATGAATAATAAGAAGAAAGGAAACTTCTTTTTCTTACTACCATTGTCATTGCATTTGGGTAACTCAAGTGTAACCAAACCACCACAGAGCCTATTGTTCCCCAAAACTGAAAATAAACTTGCATTTCCAAACACTCCTACAACCGGCACTTCACCCTCAAAGTCATTAAAGGATAGGTTCAAAAATTCTAAAGAATTCCATTTATCTAAGAATTGGGGAATTTTGCCAGATAAGTAATTTTGAGAAATGTCAAGTACCTGCAATCCTCTTAATGAACTTAATGAAGATGGTATTATGCCTTGAAATTGGTTGCCACTAAGGTTTAACACTGTAAGGCTAATGCACTCACCAAGGCTACTAGTAATGGTGCCTGACAAATTATTGTAAGATAAATCGAGACCGCTCAACATCCTGAGGTCTTTAATTTCTGATGGAATTGAACCAGACAGGTTGTTTTGAGAAAGATTTAATAAGATAGTTAATGATGGAAGTTGAAGAAGTTGCGAGGGTATTTCTCCACTGAGTCTATTGTCAGCAAAGTTTAAGACATTAAGTTCTTTACAATTCCCAAGGCTTGATGGAATATGACCTTCTAACTTGTTGGATTGTAAATAAAGTTCAATCAACAATGATAGGTTCCCGATGGCATCAGGGATAGGCTCTGAAAATTGATTGCTATTTAGACCAAGACGTTGTAGCTTTTGTAGTTTACCAATGGTAGTGGGGATTTTTCCTTTGAATCGGTTAGATTGTAAATCTAAATAGGTCAAGCCAACTAGACTACCTACACTTGAAGGGAGGTTTCCAAATAATTGATTGTCTCCTAAAACTAAAGAGCTGAGTTGATCTGAAAGATTACCTATTGATATCGGAAGCACTCCTATTAAGTTGCAATTAGAAAGACCCAAATATACTAATCTGGTGCAGTTTTTCAAAGAATCAATAAACCTCATGTCATCAGCTTCTCCGCGTCCATGGAAGTTATTATACTGTAACATAACTGATTTAATATCTCTTAGTTTTGAAAAGTCGATAGTCAACTTCCCACTGAAATTGTTGTGACTCATTTCAAGAAATCTTAATTTAGAACAATTAGAAAAAGAAGGTGGAAGAACTCCGGTCAGTTCGTTATCCCTTAACTGAAGCCACTCAAGATTTGGGAGCTGATTACCGATTTGTGAAGGAAGACTACCAGTGAGGTGATTACCAGCTAAAGAAAAAGTTGCTAGGAGTGAGAGGTTGAAAATGAAATGAGGGATGCTTCCATATAAGTTGCACTCACCACAGTAAAATGCAGTCAAGCTTTTCCATAGACCCAAGGTATCAGGAATGCTCCCACCCAACGGGTTCTTGACAGCAGAAAACACTTCCATTGATGTGATATTCCCCAAGAAAGGTGGGATTCACCTGTTAACTTATTGTCTTGAATTACAAGACTAGTAAGTTTCGAGAGTAAACTCATCTCCTTGGGTATGTTTCCGGCTAGATTATTTTGAGCGAGAGAAAGCACTTCAAGCTTAGAACAACCAGACAAGTTTGTTGGAATGACTCCACTGAACTTGTTTTCATCAAGATAAAGAATGCGTAACCTAGATAGACGACCAAGTTCATGAGGAATGGTTCCTTGAAAGCTGTTGTTCCAGAGAGAAAGCTCANAGACTAGTAAGTTTCGAGAGTAAACTCATCTCCTTGGGTATGTTTCCGGCTAGATTATTTTGAGCGAGAGAAAGCACTTCAAGCTTAGAACAACCAGACAAGTTTGTTGGAATGACTCCACTGAACTTGTTTTCATCAAGATAAAGAATGCGTAACCTAGATAGACGACCAAGTTCATGAGGAATGGTTCCTTGAAAGCTGTTGTTCCAGAGAGAAAGCTCACGGAGGAAGCTGAGGTTTCCTACATGAGGAGACAAGGAGCCTTCTAAGCCTTTCGAATACAGTCGTAAAACAGTCACTCGTTTGTGCTGCTCTCCACATGAAATACCACTCCAGTTACAGAAATGAAAAGAATGGTTCCACGAGGTTAGAACTTTGTTTGGATCTTGGGCGATCATTGACTTAAATGACAACAACGCGAGATAATCAGTCTCATTACCGCCATAGGAAACAGAGACGGTGGCGGAAGTTAGACATAATATCCCGAGACCGTAAAAGAGAAAAGAAATAAGAGAGGATGATGAAAAGTAAATTATTGCTTGTGGTAACTTCATTTTTGAAAACTTACTTAAAATTATAAGAACAAGCATTGCTTTTTATACTTAGTTTTTGCATGTTAATGGTCGTGACATGCAACTGGTGAAATGAATGGATTCCACAAATTCCTTTTCATCTTTGACCAAGACATTTCATTGAGAATATAATAGCCAGCCAAAGTTGTCTACAGTCGTTTATATATATAACGAACCAATATTAGCAAATAAAACTGAAGGCATTATAATAACGAAAATTTAATTAGTATAAGCAATAACAAAATCATCATAAATTCCTTAACTATATATTTTGTTGTTGAGATAGATATTTAGAGCAAGCTTCGAACTCAAAGATGCTGATATTTTCTAACTTTAATGTTTAACGTTGGTGACACGCAAATTGTGAAGAGGATGCCATTAACAAATCACCAAAGACTTTTAAGAAGACGAAGACTTAGGATAGGGAAGACTTATAACATTCAATACGCCGCCTACGTAGCACGACTGGCATATATCACCTATGGTCTATATCATCCATAAATACTTTCTAAGCTTGGCCAATACCACTTTTAAGAAGACTTGGATAGGGAAGACTACACTTATATTTAACTAATAAAATGAACAGATTTTAATAACGGAAAGTTTAGTATAAACAATAACTAATAAGATTATCTCAAATTCCTTAATTATATTTTATTGTTGAAACAAATATCTGGTACAAGCTTCGAACACAAAGATGCTGATATTTTCTAAGTTTAAAGTTTAACGTTAGTGGCATGCAAATTGTGAAGAGAATGCACGCTGATTGTGCAATAAATCGTACTACCAGGCCTATACGGCTATACTATCGATGGTGATCGAAAGATTAGAGGGTGAGTGTTGTATGAAAAGTTGCTTCATAATCTGAAAGTAAATACCAAAACACTACGTTAAGTGAAGCGCGGGGGTTGGACCTAGCTACGAATCACCTCCGGCGTGAGAGTATGTGATTATGGTTGTATGAGTGGTAAAGTATGAAATGATGATGAAAAGGACTTTTAAACCTGAATCAGTGCCATGCAATTTATAGTGGAAGAAAATAGGCTCTGACAACCTTCTGCACTTAAGCCAGAGATCATGGGGGGTCCCATGGATTTCGGTAACCGCTGGGTTTAATGTCCCAACGTCCCCTATCTTGGCGGCACATCTCATTGGTATCGAGCGTGATGAGTATCATGTGGATCCGATGCACTTCCACGTCGGCAAAGCAAATTATCCTACTTTAATGTGAGGATCAACAGCTTCTGAGATCCGGAGCGGCCAGAGGTACAGAGACGATGACGAAGAACGGAGGGTTACTCTTCTCGTTCATGGTATGAATTAACACTTCTTAGCAAGTTGTTTTCACAGAAAATTACAAATTTGACCCATTTTGTTTGTGAATAACCAATACTTTAAAATATGTAAGAGACGTTCATTATTTCTGTAGAAATTTTGAAAAGGTACACGTTGAATATTATGTTAAAATTTGGGATTTTTTTGAAAACTTGTGAAATTATGTAGATTTGGGGAAAATATGTTTTTGGCAATTTTAGGTAGTTTGCCTGATTTAGGCCTATTGTTTGAAAGGGATACATTGTTTAATAGGTTCCACGCCATTAGAAGTAGAATTGTATACAGTGATCTTGGTGTACTGCTAATCATGGATGAGTTGCATTGAAAAAATCGCACTAAAACATTAGAACTAGCATTGTATACAATGATCTTGGTCTCATTTCCTATGACAAGCCATCTGTAATGGAACCAACGGGTCAGAATATGACCCATTTACAACATGATCGAAAACCCATTTATTCGCTGCTTCTGTATAATGTATTCCATCCCATATGATCTTAACCGAAGGATCTTTACACGATCCTACCAATAACTCTTTCCCGTTGTCGCTTACTCTTCCTCCACATCCAACGTGTATGTTGTAGTTGTACTTTCCGCCATAGCCACAACAAGCTCTAAGAGGATGCTCAAATCCTACATTTTCAACAAACCATATAATTATCAAACCACAAAATAAACCATTGCATATCATGATCAACTTTGTATATTTACCATGCTTGCTTGCTTGACTAATGAGTGCATATCGTGCTTTATAGATATCAACATATGTGATGGCAGCCTCACCAAGCTCCTTACGCAGTTGGTCCACGAGGTCTTTTAACTTGCGGTTAAAGAACCTGGCTAGCTCGTTAAACAGGTTAGCACATCCGGTTTCATCCATCTCTTCAGGCTTGGTTGGTAAATGTTCTAATATGTATGGTAGACAACCAATCGGGCCAGTATTGTGTATCCAAAAGTATCTTCCTCCTTTATCATGCACATCCTATTGGAATAAACCCGAAAATGTAAGAACTACAACTATATGCAGAAACTGAGACACAATTCGCACCTTAACTACTGTTTTGAATTGACCCAGGATATCAGGAATGGATGCTTTGACTTGATCGATTGACAAGTTTAACAGCAGCCCACCCGTCAAGTCATTTTGCCCGATATCAAATGTGTATAAAGCACGTGAAAAAGCTTCTGGTTTTGGAACTAATTCCTTAAAGACCCCATCAACTGTTTCAAGATACAAGATTATATGATTATACGGTTTATACCATACAAACCACATACAGAATATTGATCTATATAAATATGAATGATCAATGATGTGTTACCTTTGCGAATAATTTGAGTCCTGACGTAAAAATCATTGAACTGATATGACTGAACATTTAAGGAAATGGGGCTCAAACCACTTTGATGGCGAGTCGTATTTTGGGGTCTAATTGTTGAACCACCTGTGGCGAAGTTGGCTCCTTGAGTGAAATTTGANAACCTGGCTAGCTCGTTAAACAGGTTAGCACATCCGGTTTCATCCATCTCTTCAGGCTTGGTTGGTAAATGTTCTAATATGTATGGTAGACAACCAATCGGGCCAGTATTGTGTATCCAAAAGTATCTTCCTCCTTTATCATGCACATCCTATTGGAATAAACCCGAAAATGTAAGAACTACAACTATATGCAGAAACTGAGACACAATTCGCACCTTAACTACTGTTTTGAATTGACCCAGGATATCAGGAATGGATGCTTTGACTTGATCGATTGACAAGTTTAACAGCAGCCCACCCGTCAAGTCATTTTGCCCGATATCAAATGTGTATAAAGCACGTGAAAAAGCTTCTGGTTTTGGAACTAATTCCTTAAAGACCCCATCAACTGTTTCAAGATACAAGATTATATGATTATACGGTTTATACCATACAAACCACATACGGAATATTGATCTATATAAATATGAATGATCAATGATGTGTTACCTTTGCGAATAATTTGAGTCCTGACGTAAAAATCATTGAACTGATATGACTGAACATTTAAGGAAATGGGGCTCAAACCACTTTGATGGCGAGTCGTATTTTGGGGTCTAATTGTTGAACCACCTGTGGCGAAGTTGGCTCCTTGAGTGAAATTTGAGCCCAAAGCATCAAGGTATGCACTAAGGTAACGTAACCCGAGACCTTGTGCTGTTAACATCATGATTTTATTAGTTACTCCGCGTTTATATCAATATCTGAATTACTTGTAAAAATCTAACACTTGTAATGCATATGTTGCATGTCAAGGAGTTGTATACCTATAAAGTCGATGACTAGACGGCCATCAGAGTACCTTCCAACCGGACGATGGAAAAAAGTCTCTCCATTAGGTGGAGGAGCCTGCCCAAACGCGGCCGCCAAGCCACCAGTATCAGAATTCGAGTCACCAAAGTTGAAAATGGCTGGAAAATTACATGGGTAGTTGCTTATAGTGGCATTCATAGGTTGATTTGATAGTAACATGAGTAAGAATATCACATAAGGTTTTAGCATAGATGTTTTCCAGCCACTGTGCTCCATAGTTATCAGTAATGGACATTCAGAAAACACACAACAAAATCGCAGAGACACCAAGATAAGGGCTGAGAAAAAAACAACATGCTTGTGACATTTTTTTGTTTTTGTTTTGATTGTTTAGTATTCTTTTTTCCTTTTGAGATCAATTACACGTGAGGTTATTCAATCCCTTTATGTAACAATGTAACTATTCTGTTTCATGCTTATTATTTTATTAAAGTAATTTCAATGTAGATTGATTTGAGCCATTGAGGTGTCCAAGTTTCTTAAATTTGCCTTATTACAAAATTACTAATTAAGAAAACTTAAGGGATAAAACTAAAGTCATTAGTCTCAAGTCTTAACTAGTGATAACTATTTCAACATTGCAAAGTTTGACTTCACAAAATCAACACCATTCATAAACTCTCTAAACTCTATGCATTTTTAGTATACACAAAAAAATAAATCCTTTTTGCTCAAAGCTTCTCTTATTCTCTGCTTCTTGTCAAGTGTTACTAATGGAGATGTGCTTTTTTCGTCACTGGCACGGTCTCTTTTCGTCGTCGCCTCTCCTACGGAAGGTCAAGGTATATATTAGCGAACCTAAATGTGTTTTGTTCGTACTTTTTATGTTTTAACGCGTATTTAATGGTATTCTTGTCTATAATTCGATTTGTTTGTAAATCAACGCGAAATTAGTATAAACGTACTACTAAGAAGCTTATTGTTATATTTGTGACTTATGAAATGAATATAATGAATACTAAAAGTTAAACTAGCATGAGTGCTAAATGAAATCTTGTATGTGACGTAAAGTACTTAGCCTTTGGTTACCTAAAATATTTGAAATATTTTGGCAAAAAAGTATTTCTAAAACTTTTGTTTGAAAAGTAATTTTTATAATCGAAAGTTGTTCATTTATACAATTTAACCTATGCCAATTTTAGCAATCATGTTGGTGCCTTGAGAGTCTGTTTTTTGGTAACCATACTTTAACCGATTAATTTACGGGGTTTCAACTCACTGTCACACAAACTAAACCGGGTAAAACCCTGTTTTTTCAGGAGGTTGGCGTGACCACTTTAAGGTTGTTTGCACATAGCAGGAATTAAACTTGAGACCGCACACATCTTATAGTGATAGTCACAAATCCTTTTGTCAATAGGCCACCCATAAGTAGTTCTTGAGAGTCTATGTTTAGTACGTGACGAAACAAACTTTTACTACATGTAACTTGCAGTTTTAAAAGCCGGTGAAAACAATATAGTTGTTACATTTGGGTTAAACGAAACCGTCAGGAACCAAACCAATGGCCTTTACAAGAAAATGGAGGTGAAGCTATGTTATGCACCCATAAGCCAAGTGGACCGAAAATGGAGAAAAACTGTCGACAACCTAAAGAAAGACAAAACATGTCAATTCACTATTTACGACAAGCCATATGAAACGAACGTTGAAGGGTTTAGGTGGAAGATTGAGAAAGACACACCTACGGCTACATATTTCGTAAGAGCTTATGCTTATAATTCTAACGGCGAAGAGGTAGCTTATGGGCAAACTACAAATGGTAAGAAGACCGAAAACTTGTTTAAGATTCAAGGAATAAGTGGTCGCCATGCTTCAATGGATATTGCATCCGTTTGCTTCTCAGTTTTTGCTTTGGTTTCGCTATTTGGGTTTTTCTTGATTGAGAAACAACAGTCGAAAAGTTAAAAAAATGTCTCGAACAATGGTTACGCCGAAGATCAATGGCTAAAAACTCAAGAAATGTATCACTGGGAATTTTATTTGGGTGAATGTAACTATTTAAGTGTCTGGGTATCACATGTAAGTTTATATTATAGATTGACTAAAAAAAGTCAATAGTCAACAGTCAACAGTAACTTTTTTATGCTATTGCATGATTGTAAGCTTATATGGAATTGAAGTATCAGTGTTAAAGGGTGCTTAATATTGCTTATTTTAAAGTGCTTATCTTAAAAAATAAGTAAGTTGAGATTTTGTGCTAATTGGCTACTTTATCTTGTTACTTTGTTAATGGGCTAGGCGGGGTATAATACTTGCCTTGTATGCTTAACAATTGTTTTATTCTTTACTTCTGTTTTATTTCAAGGTTACCTCATTATTATTCATAACTTACACATCATTCACAATTGCTAGTCTAACCATTTCGACTCACCTATGTATCAATCACGCGAGACCAACCCTCATTTCCAGCCCCGAACCCAACAATACGCCCAACCCCATGACCCCGACGATCCAACCGTTCCTCTAGCACCAGTACCGCAACGGTTTAGACCATCTCCTCCACATCAATCGTCGCCTCCCATCGGTCCAAATGTACCGCATTCACAAGAATCAAATACCGGTTTACCAATATTCTCTCCTTCACCATTACCAACACCAACACCAACATCAAAATCAAAACCAAAATCAAAACCAAAACCAACACCCGTACCAGTACCTCCAAAGGGCCCATCACATTCAAGGCCACCAACCACTACCCACCATGGTCCGGGCGTATCTCCCTACCCGGCCCCAGTTCCAGGGGGTCTACCACACTCGCGGCCAACACCAACTACCCATCATGGCCCAGGCGTATCTCACTACCCGTCCCCGCCTTTGCGGGTCCCACCCCAGCGGAAAACCAAAGGCCTAGCATGGCTAGTAGCTATATGCTGTGCTTTATTTTGGATCATTATAATACTTGGGGCCTTAATTCTTTTAATAATATACCTTGCTTACCGCCCACATTACCCTAAATTCGATATATCTAGTGCAAGCCTTAATGCAGCATATCTTGATCTCGGGTACCTTCTTAACGGGGACATGACTTTACTAGCAAATTTCACAAACCCGAATAAAAAAGTAAATGTGGAATTTCGTTACATGGTCGTAAATCTTTACTTCGAGGGTACTCTTATTGCTGCTAAATACGTCGACCCTTTATCTGTGTCGCCAAGAGGGTACAAGCTTCGCGATGTTCATATGGTTAGTAGTCAAGTCCCGGTTTCGAGAAAACACGTTGCAGAATTGAACGAGCAGATACGAACGGATCGAATCATGTTTGAAGCAAGGAGTTATCTTCGTACAACATCAAATATTGGTGGATTTTTTCGGTACTCGTATTGGCTATATGGGCATTGTAAATTTGTAGTAAGCGCTCCTCCGAGTGGCATCTTGGTCGCTAAAAAATGCGTCACTAGAAGGTGACAACCGAAAACAAGATGATTTTGGTCGCTATAAAAGTTGACAGGAAAAGGAGATGGGAAGGGTAGAAATATTTTACATTTTTTTTTTTAAATATTTTTTCTGAAGTTTTATGTGATCTACTAATTTTAATTTTTTCTTATAATTTGATTGAATATTTCTTTTTTATACGGTAAATATTCCGAGTTATTTTTTTTTTGTAGATTTATAGTTTTTACATATTTTTCCAGGTAAAAACTAACATTTCGACGTATGTTTATGTTTTCCAAGAGCCGATATCAATTCAAAATGTGTAACGTACTTTACTGAACTATTAATTATGGAGTTAATTGTGAAGTCATGATAAAAAAAATAATAATACACTATTTCCCTATTTAAGGCAATCTTTTAGAATTCTTAAAAAATTAAGTTAACTCATCTTCTCTAAGCATTAATTTTATCTGATGTATTAATCAAACAAAAAATTTCTTTTTCGATTAAAAATACATTTAATATATATATATTAATTAAACCGAAATTATCTTAATTAATATTATTTACATGTATAAAACAATACTCCAAAGACATTAGACAATCTCATTATTAATATTAAAATAAACTTTAAAAATACATTAAATGCATTTTAAATTATGGCATTAATTTAGATGTTGTAATAATAAAATAAAACAAATATAATGAATTTAATATTTTTATAATTAAAATTACAGTAATAACTTTTAAAAAAATTAAATATTATAACATGACATATTAATTTTTTACAATCTCACAGAACAAATACATAATCTTTAAAACCTATCATCCATTATAAAAATTGCTAAACAATATTAAATAAAATGTAAAATCAAAATATCGTTAAATAATATTCGACTCTAAACCGCTCTTTGACCGGATACCATGCTAGGTTTTGTTTTCGTTTTTTTTTTTTTTTTTTCATTATTATTATTATTATTATTATTATTATTATTATTATATGGGGGTTGATTTGCACACCAAAAATTTTTATACTTACACCATTTTGTACAAGTTGTATAGCACACGGTACAACACAGTAATGCATTAAGTGTGGTGAAAGTAAAAGAAAATGTGGTGTGCAAATCATTCACCTTATTTTATACATAATGGACTCGTGCATGATTAGGCAAAAAAAGTCATTATTTTAGATCGTAGTTACTACTCGACAGTTGACAGAAATCTATACAGTTAAAAGACCAATACTTCTATATGTTGTATTTATCATTACGAATATGAGAGGTGATTGGTAGACTCTTTATTTTTACAGGAAAATATATTGTTACTTTTTGAACTTATATCAAAATTACTAGCCGAAGTCTATCAGAAAATTTAAAGTCACCCAAGGTCTCTACTATTTACGTTTTGCATCATCAAAGGTCCATTTAACCGTTATATGTCAGTCAACATCTGTTAGTGCCCCATATGCCTTACACATGAGGACAAAATGATCATTTCATCATTTTTTTAAATTATTTTGGTACAACTGGCATTGACCGGGATTAGCATGCTGACATGGACGCGTGACATGTCATAAATAAAACTAATTAAAATTCTCGTGGCACGTACAAAATTCATACAATTTTTTGTGATTTTACTATTTTTATTATGAGAACACTCAACTGTACAAATTATTAAAACACAACGTAAATCTTTTATATAATAAAACAAAACCCACTCCGACTTTAAAAAAATATTATTTCCTTATTAGGGAATATTTTAATTATTATTTTTTAATTTATAAATTCGTTTTGTTGATATACTACACAAGTAGAAGATAAAGGGTTATTGACAAAAAAAGGCATCATACTTGCCACTTTTTGTCATTGTATGTAGCGTCCTTTATTTTTTTTGATTGTAGCACCAACTTTTTTAAATCGTGCCATTGTGTGTACTTTGTGACCATTTTACCCTTACTTTTTTCAAATTTTGAAGGGTAACATGGTCATTTCACATGGCTAAAAAGTCGCAAAGTACACACAATGACACAATTTAGAAAGGTTAGTGCTACAATCAAAAAAAATAAAGGACGCTACATACAATGACAAAAAATGGCAAGTATGATGCTTTTTTTTGCCAATAACCCGAAGATAAATACAAAAAATATAAATAAGAAACAACTAACAATATGATTAAACTTTTAAATAATTATCGTTAATAATAATAATAAAAAAACTATAATTAAAACTCATAAATCAAACAAAACAAATATTAAATTATTTTTTTTAAAATAAAAAAATATATCATTTCAAAAAACTTAAAAAAAAACCCGCGCGTGCGCGGTCATTCTAACTAGTATTATACAACTATATAATACACCGGATAAAAATGTGCAACTCTTAACGATATATTGATAAGCATGTCACAATTCTGGGTTGAAATGATACATTTTTTTTTTTTCAAAATGTGCCTTTACTAAAATATCTATACGCCACATACAAACAATAGAGTAATCCAAATTCATTCTTTCTTCAATCTTAAGTAAACCAAAAAGAATGTCTGCATCCCCATCATTTGACATAACTCAATTAAATAAACAAATGAAATAATTGAAGGTAACTTAAATATATTTATTCAACATCATTCACGAATATAACCAATATATATTTATACCCTTCAAATATATCTTAATAAACGCTAATAAAATTTGTGGCGTGTGATTTGTCGTCCCTCGAGCATCTTTTTGTAATTACTTATCAAAAATCAAAAAATAAATATAATAGTTGACGTCGGCATATAATATTTAATTGGCCTCCCATTAGCTATCCTTTGGTCGTCGAGACATCATATATCATGCAAGTTGACTTGAGTTTTAATTCATCGAAATATCGAATGGCTGATAATAGATTTTGAAGTGAATTTATAGTGCTAAATACAAACATTCATGTCAATTAATCAAATGTACGTAATAAAATAGATTGTAAATTATAGTGTTTAATTATATGTACGATGACATTGCACCAAAAAAATATATGTACGATGACAATAGCCAAAAGACGACTCTTCACTAAACAATGTTGAGAAGAATTGCTAAACGTAATTACTTATTTACATTTTCTATGAATATTTATCATTTCAGTAAAGTGTCGATACTATAAGCAGTGGTGGTGATTAGCATGTGCAAGTGGTGCAACCGCACAGGGCCCCTCGTTGTAAGGGGCCTCCAATTTAGTATACATCATTAATATTTATAGTTTTATACATATCTAAGTATATAATGTTTTGAATTTTTAGTGTCTTTGTTAAATATTATCAAAGTTGAATTTTTAGTGTCTTTGCGTAATATCAAAGAACTTTTTATTTTCAAAAATAGTTAAACTTTTCGTAATTAATAGGGGCCTTATTCGTGATTTCGCACCGAGCCACCCAAATCAATGGGACGACCCTGACTATAAGAAGTTAAGAACAGATGACGGGATACATAAAGACGGTATATATAGGGGCAAGGGGTAGGTACAGTAGGCTACGGTATTGGCCACATCGGCTTAGTCATCGAGAGAACACCACCCCATCTCTGCACGGCGTGTCTCATAGAATCCTACAAATTTCGCGCGAAACATGCTAGACAATAAAAGGCTTATAGGTTCGGCCCGTTGGTTTATGCCCATTTAGCATTTAGGTTTAAATATGTTAAGTTTCTATTTATTGTTATGTAATTTCAGTTATTTTATTGCATCTAATTAATATAGTTTTAGTTTTCTTCTCATTTATACATACTCATATTAAATAATAAAAGTAAAACAATATCATCATCAATAATAAATTGACCTAGAAGATTCTCAACTTAACACATTTATATCTAAAAGCATGTATAAAACAAGATTATTTAGACAAATTCAACTACATTTATTCTAGAAAATTTGTTATTTGTACAAAAATCATTTTCATGACTTAATCAAGGCGATGGTAACATTGTGTGATTCCTAGAATTTATCATTTTAATATTTCCCGGCAATTTCTTTAATTAAAATTCTAAAGTTTGACTTCACATTTCCGAACCAAATGTATTAAAGCATTTGCCTTTCTAATTCAATTGCAGAGTTTTCTCATACATATCACATCTTTCACTTGAAAAAACTTTGGTTTTTGTTTAAATAATAATGGGAGGTAAGAGTTCAAAAGTCACAACACCGAGCATAAGAACCTATCCCGACTCTGATTACCAACGATCAAATAGCGTTGCTAACACCTCAAGTTCTCATGGTTCCCCGGTTCCTTATAATTACGTGCCTCAGCCTCAGCCTCAGCCTCAATATCAACCTCAGTTGTCTCAAAGACGGTTGGATAGAAAGTATTCAATAATACCCGATCACTACAATTCACTTGAACAGGTTACTTGTGCCTTAAGTTACGGTTGTTGCTAAATATACATTTTTTTTTAAACATCTTTATTGATTAATTTGTTTGATATTGTCTAGGTTACTCAGGCTCTAGCTCAAGCTGGACTTGAATCGTCGAATCTTATTGTTGGTATCGACTTCACCAAGAGCAATGAATGGACAGGTTAGTATCCTGATTAGCGCAAATTTTGTCGCTACCTTTTTTGTCACTAACTGATAGCCTTTTTTGGTCACCGAAAGTAACATCTTTGTACAAACTTACATTTTCTTAACAATAGGAAAACATTCATTCAACAACCGAAGCTTACATAGCGTTGGAACGGTTCAAAATCCGTATGAGCAAGCAATATCCATCATTGGGCAAACACTATCGGCTTTTGATGAGGACAACTTAATCCCATGCTTCGGGTTTGGAGATGGTACATACTTTGTATCTTATTTAAGCAAGCTAGCTATAACTCATTGGTTTTCTTTTTTATAGAAGTGGCACTTTTTTGTTACAACTAGTAAAAGATTAAAGATTGACACACTAGTAAAAGACTGATACACTCCTTTAGGCACAAAATTAAGCTTATATTGAGGCCTCATTTTTTTTATTGATTACTATTTCGTAGACGTCATAACTAATTTAATTATTGTGTTATTCGCTTCATGAACGTGTTTTGTAGCATCGACACATGATCAAAGTGTGTTCAGTTTTTACTCGGATTCAAGTTTTTGTCAAGGATTTGAGGATGTATTGAGACGATATAGAGAGATAGTTCCTGAACTTCGACTTTCTGGTTAGTGATATCTCACTAATTTCCCTAGCTAATTATGTAGATTTCGCGACACTTGCATATAGCATTTATCAAATTATCAACTCTATATATCTTTTACAGGACCTACATCTTTTGGGCCTATAATAGAAATGGCGACGACAATTGTTGAAGAAAGTGGTGGCCAGTACCATGTATTGCTGATTATTGCCGACGGTCAGGTGATCAATTAAAAATGATTCTTACCAACGATTCAAAACAGTCGGTAAGCTAATATCTTTTGCTTTGTTTTATAGGTAACTAGAAGTGTGGATACCGAGAACGGTCAGTTCAGTTCGCAAGAACGAAGCACAATCGACGCCATTGTGAAAGCAAGGTAACATTCGATCAGCGTCCTTATAACGACCATTTTGCCTTGAAAGATTCTCATTTTATTTGTTTTTATCATTGCAGTAATTACCCGTTGTCGATAATAGTGGTCGGGGTTGGCGATGGTCCATGGGACATGATGAAGGAATTCGATGATAATATACCTTCTCGGGTATTTGACAATATTCAGGTTCGCAACAAAAACCGTCAAGAAAAAACATTCTATACTTATCTTTCTTGTGTTCTTGTAATCAATTTGTTCTTGTTTGTTGCTAGTTTGTGAATTTTACAGAAATTATGTCGAAAAATATGGATCCTCTGAAGAAACAAACAGAATTTGCATTAACCGCATTGATGGAAATACCTTCTCAGTACAAAGCAACCTTAGAGCTCGGCTTACTCGGGTAAATTAAATTAGATGTTTGTTAGCATTGATATACACATAAACCAAATAGATAAATAAATCTATGGTATGATGCTTAACAAATAGTAGTTTTACACGGTTCAAGTCTGTGATGGGCTCAAACAGCTTGATTAATTGGTCAAAACGTCACAAATGATGGTTACCAAATTAAAAAAAAAAAAAAAAAAAAAAAAAAAAAAAAAAAAAAAAAAAAAAAAAAAAAAAAAAAAAAAAAAAAAAAAGGCTTAAGAGGGTGTTTGGATTTTTAATAAGTACATATCTGCTTATCCGAGAGTAAGTAGCTTGGTACCTTTAAAGGTTTTAACCACTTAAAAGTAAGCAATCTCAAACAACCTCATTTGTTAAGTTCGAAACATATATCAATATAGTATCCATTAGCAATGATATGGGTCGTGATCCACTAATAGTTTGTACTTACCTTTATTTTTTCGACAGGGTCAGGACGGGTCATGCACCTAACACAGTTCCTCTCCCTCCACCTTGTGGTGTAAATTCCATGTTAAGGAATCCAAGTGTTCGTCGCTATGGTGTAAATGAGATGCCATCTCCATCTTCCAATTCGACTTATGACCATAAGGTAAGTGGTACTATATGTGGGTTATTAACTAATAAATAGATCTTTACATTATTACATATGCATAATGCATCCATAGTGAGTGTAAAAATTGGTATGTTTTAGGTTTGCCCGGTGTGTCGTAGGAACCCGAAAGAAATGGCTTTTAATTGTGGGCATCAGGTGAGCTTTAACACAACTAGCTCAACCTTCATTTTGCCAACGTAGAGTAAGTTTCTAATTATACCCGTTTTTGTTGGTGATTTGCAGACATGTTGCGAGTGTGGAGTTGATCTTATGTTGTGTCCAACATGCCGGAATCTAATTGCGAACAAATTAGTGTTGTATTGATAAGTTTGAAACCGAAAAAATTGTTGTGCTTGTTGCTCTAGCTATAGTCTGATAAACCATACTTCAGAATTCTGATTGAATGGTTGCAAATATATAGTAATGTATCTATTACAATAGTGAGTGATTAGTTCTTGTAATCATTCATTATGAAGTCATATGGTGTAAATTTTGGTATTATAAAGAACCAACTGTGAGATATAGTCATGTAATTCGACTCTTCTTTATAAACTGGTTATTTTGGATGTATGGATACTTTAAGCACACCAATTTTAGAAAGTTACACAAGAATGAAAAAGTTTTGAAACTTTAAAGTGACCAAATTGAAACAGATCTTAAACTTGGTAACTATTAGGTGACATAAGTATACTATCTATTTATGATTATTTAATATTGCATAAGCACTTTCAAAACACATAAACACCTTTGAAAAACCAAATAAATCGCATGCGCATTATATTATGCACTTCGAGTCATCATTGAAATTTTGAAACATTCTCAAGTTGAAGAGTTTCAAAAGTAGACTTTTCATTGCATAAGATAAAACTCAAATATATAAGCTAGTAAATTATGTAATATATAGTGACTAAGCAAATTCATTTTTACCAAAACCAGACATCTTCTAGTGACGGTTAAAAAGAAGATTTCCTAGTTTTGAAAAAGTAGATTTCCTAGTTTTGAACCTCTCATTTCCATGCAATTTCTTCATTGAAAATTTAACTAATCAAATAGTCAACGTTTTTATGTGTCTTTAAAAACAAAGTTATTAGGCATTAGTATTTTAATCCACTTGGTGTGTATATACACACACATTTACTGACAACAAAACAACTTCGAGCTTTAACAAGGTGTCGCGAAAAATGGGCGGTAAGTGTTCAAGAGATGCAACACCAAGAACAGATGTTGAATCAGGTTCTGGGCCGCAAGCGCCTGAAAAAAGGTTGGCTAGAAAGTATTGGAGAATCGGCAATGACTACAAGTCACTTGAACATGTTACTTGTCCTATTTTATTTGCAAATAAGACAAGTATGTTCAAAAAAAATATGACATAATATCATTTTACAATCTATTTGAAATTTATTTTGTTTGTTATAGTATGATAAATTTATATTAACCACTCAGGTGGTTTAGTGACAACAATCTTGTAATTATCACTAAAATGTGAGACGACTCGAGCTCAACATGTGTTAGATGCACAAAATCTTGAAATGATCCTCCTGAAAGGGGATAGTTTTATTCGATTTGAAATAGAAACCATTGTTGCCAAGAAAAACTGCAACCAAATGGCCTAGTGGTAAGGCACATAACCTTATCACAAACATGTTTAAGGTTCAAATCTCCTTATGTACAAATATGAGGTGGCTAGAGAAAGGGTGGGAAGTGGTCGCTAAATCTATTGTAATATAGTGTCACGGTGTATGACTACGGAGAAAGTACTGTTCTCAATTATATTTTCTGAATGCTTTGACCAACAATTAAATTTACTCAGAAATTCCAGTCTTTTTCGAGATTCCAGAATCCACCTAAATTAAGATATTGAACAAAAGCGTAACCAAAATTGATTTAACAAATACAGCACAACTTAAAGTATTATAAGGATACCCCAAATTGGTTCCCAGATGGATCAGACTAACGGCAAAGAAGCGTTGTTTAGCTTGTTCCATTTCCGTGTCTCTTGTAACATGATCTTGGGTCTGTTTAATTTAAGTGGGTGGGGGTTGGTTGATATATGGGATCACGAGAGATGTAAAGGGTGGATTGCAACACCATGCCGAGCAGTAGGAAGGGATCCCCATCGACCTAAACGGGGCTCCTGAGTGAAAAATGTGACCACAAGATTAGGTTGTCATTTAAAAATAATAAAATAGTCATTATCATAAAAGTAAAATAAGATTAAAAAAAAAAAAAAAAAAAAAAAAAAAAAAAAAAAAAAAAAAAAAAAAAAAAAAAAAAAAAAAAAAAAAAAAAAAAAAAANTAAAAAAAAAAAAAAAAAAATACTTCAGTTGCAAGTAAACCACCATTCTTTCAATATAAAAATAAGACACACAAACACGCACCACTAGACATTGTAAGAATGGTAAAAAAACAAGTGATGGTTTCGTTATATTTACATTTAAAAACTTGTCTATGTACCTCGTTCATACAATAATGTCAACTTTTTTCAAAAAGGATTATTTTGCAAAAGAAAGCCAAATACTACACTTGAGAAACATTAATTACTTTGATAATTGTGAAATTGAGGTCAAAAGCTCAACTTTACAAATACTTAAAGAAAGATGGTCACTTTTAGTTGTCTCCTACATAGAATTTGAAACTTTTGAAAGTAGAAAAATAAAAGGAAAGTGTAAAATAATTACCTTGCCAAAACTTTTGAAAGTAGAAAAATAAAAGAAAAGTGTAAAAAAATTACCTTGCCAACACCAGCAACCAAAAACTTCCCCGACTTAGCAAATGCCAAAGAATTTACGTATCCAACCTATATACATATTGATCAGTGTCAGAACTAAAAGGAATTGCCCTTTTTTTATATACAACTAGAGGGTAATAAGTAATTACAACCAAGTTTGTCCTAAACAAATTACCCTAGGACTTACCAATGGTAGCTCGAAGAGTGGCTTAACACCTTTAGTATCGTTTTCTATTTCCCAAAGACGAACCATGCCATTACCAGCTCCTGATGCTGCAAGATCAGTGCCTCTACATACCGCCACCGAACCAACCCACGAATGTGCAGATGAGCATACGCTTTCAGGAGCATGATTTAGATCACCTGAAAGAACGGGATGTAATAAAGTTTTAGTTATATTACAACAATTAAAGTTGATCAATATTAGTAAAATAAGAGGTTTGTAAGAAAACTTAAAGAGTTGATTGTGCGTTTACTACCATTTGGTAAATCATCATTCTGTCCATTGTTTTCAAGGTTATTTGGGGTCAATAAAGGATGTGCATTTTTTATGATATGGAGGGGCTTCTTCCGCATTACGCTCCAATGCTCGACACTACCATCATCTGAGCCAGATAAAAATTCATCATCACTGATAAAACAGCAGCACTCCAATGATGATGCAGGAGCACGGAAGACTAGCTGGGACTCCTCAGGAACCTATTTTGAACACAAAAAGTTATGGATTGTGTACCACAATAATTAAATTAAACTGAAAAAAGTATATGTAAGACAGTTACCTTCCATAAGTGCATTGTCCGGTCACGACCAACAGTTAGAAGACGTTCTTTTCTTAAGCAATCAATTGTTAGAACATCACTTTGATGACCAAACAGTGTGTGTACGAAGGCTCTGTCCTCTGCATTCCATAGTTTGATGGTTCGATCGTATGAACCAGAAAATAACTCTGAAGTCCCTTGTCTAAAAGTCAAACAGGAGACAGGTCCTTTGTGGCCCTTAAAAGCCTGAAAATAAGCCCCACCGGTATATAAGATCCCCAGTGTAAAAAAATAATCCCATTAAACACAAACTAATCCAGAAATAATAAAATTGACACCTGAATATGCTCCCTTGTACGTGTATCCCATAAATGAATATGTCGATCAAATCCTCCACTTGCCAAATACCGACCATCAGAACTTACAGCAAGAGCTAAAACATGCTTGCTACGCTTTTTAGCTTTACCTTGTAGCTCGTTTGCACCATGAGACCTCAATACTTCCTCACTAGGCCAAACATATGGTTGTGTTTTCCCGGTTTCAACATCCCATTGGATAATATATCCATCTTTTGAAGCTGAAAATCCTGTAGAGTCGTCTTCGGATAAAACTACAGCGGTTACAGACTGTCGATGTTTGACTAAAAATCGAAATTCATCTGTTGTTTTTGGTTTCTGAACACTGTATATTCAAAGAAATAAGAAAATTATTAGGCCACTCATGTAATCATGTCAACGGAGATACAATATATCAAATGTCCTACTATACACCATTTCTCTGAGAATCAGAATCAAGTCCTCTACAAGGTTAACACATTTTAATCAAACAAATTGTAGCTTAATCATAACTAACATATTTGTTATGAATTGGCTCAAAACAACAGCTATGTTCCCACCATACAGCAAACATAACTTGATTTTACCAAAACTAAGTTTTTGTAATGCTATGCATCAGGGAAAAACCAGCACATCGAATCCATTTCTAGAAGTTCTCTATCACATTAAAATCTAAAACTATCAATTTTCCATTCCTGAAATCTGCAGTTTAAGCTCGTTTATGATTGTACATAATCAATTTCAAAACTACAGCCAAAATAAGCCCTAATATTTTGAGTTTAACAACGACCTAGATGAACTATCTTAGAGCTGAACTTCAAGTTTCAGACACTATTACAGCAAATATATCTCACCACACTCAACCAAACCCTACTTGCTCATCATCAGTTCATATGCTCTGTTCTAATAAGTTCCACTCACATCCATGGAAAAACCACAACTTCCATTTCAACAGAAATGGCAAAAATACTAGCTGCAAAAAATTCAATCAGTCATTACTATCAATACAATTACACCTAGATTCTGAACATAACATACATAACTTATATCAATCAGTTAACGTACTTTACATTTTACATTTTCAGGATATGTATTATCAATTATGGCTACATGCAGTTCACATTATAGTCAATTATAACAATCAGGGGTGTTTGGAATTGCTTATTTATATGTTTA
Source organism: Artemisia annua (assembly GCA_014162995.1). Classification (NCBI taxonomy): domain Eukaryota; kingdom Viridiplantae; phylum Streptophyta; class Magnoliopsida; order Asterales; family Asteraceae; genus Artemisia; species Artemisia annua. Next base: position 31,701 of record LBNU01017747.1, read on the forward strand.
TATGCTTAATTTCTTAGCAGAAGCAGTTTTATGTCATCCAAACTGCTTCTAACTCTAACTTCTAACTGCGCATTTGGAGAAATAGTGTTTAAATTTGCTTTTTAGTCAATTAAATCCACTTATAAAAGCTCCAAGGTTAAGAATTATGCATTATGGCAGAGAAATAATTTCATACGATATAAGCACTTTGAGATAAGCAGCTTCGTACCTCCTACCTGTTTATCGGATACTGCTTATTTTACCATAAAAGCAGCTACGTACAAGCAGTCTGGAACTCTGGATAACAGAAAACTGCCTCTGCTCATCTTTAAACAAATAGGTCGATAATATAAGCAATCCTAAACACCCCGCTAGTTCACAATTTTCAATTCCAACACAATCATATTCAATCAATCAAACAATTACTACAATCAATCACATATCACCAAGACACCAACTCACTATAAATTTAAGCATGTTATAGACACTCCTTAGAACGACACTTTTATACCAATGTGTGTCTACGTCTTACCTCCCCATGCCTATAGATACAATTATATAGCATATAACTTTATACAGTACCTTTCAGCAATACATTTCTTTAAACACCCAAATAAAAAAGCGTTTAGCTTTTATGTCACTTTGCATTCTATAACTACAGCTACTTTACGAAAGGCATTTATAAAACAAACAGTAACGGCTAACTGGTACAACCAGCGACTACTACTTTTGCACATAGTCAAACTATTAGTTCAACACTTCTATGAAGAAGCATTTATGGCTAGCGTTTAGCATTTACGCCATTTTGCATTCTATAAATACAGTTTTTTTTTTACCATAAGCTTTTATAAAACATAAAAGTTACTACTAACTGCTAATGCTAACTACTACTAGTAGTTTTGCCAAACATAGTCAAACTATTGACACTTCTACCTACAACAATCACTGTCCAAATTATACTTGATTAAACAGAACAAGTGTTTAGCTAATAAAAGAAATGCCAACAAAAGAAGCACTTGCCATAAGCGTTAACCGTTTACCGTGATTTTGCATTTTATAACTACAGATAGATCTACTTTATCAAACGCTTTTATAGAAAAATGCTAACTGCTACTGCTTGCAGCAGCTACCACTAGTTTTGCTGAACATGGTCAAACTATTAGTTCGACACGTCTACCCACAACAATCAATACGAATACAATTATATTCAATCTGATGCGTGTTTGGTAACGAGAGTTTAGCTTTCAGATTTTGCTTAAACACTCAAATCAAATAAGTGGTTGTCGATATCTTTTAGCTTTTACATCATTTTGCATTCTATAACTACAAGTAAATCTACTTTACCAAACACTTTTTATAAAACAAACAACTACCGCTTGCAGCTAATCGATATCAATACAAATATATTCTACCGATATCATTTTGCATTCTATAAGTAACTACAGCTACTTTACCAAACGCTTTTTATAAAACAAACAACTACTGCTAACTACTACCGCGTAAAGTTAATCAATAACAATACAATTATATTCTATAAACTATTACGTCATTTTGCATTCTATAACTACAGCTACTTTACCAAACGCTTTTATAAACCAAACCGCTACCGCTAACTACTATCGCTCGATAACTAAACAATTATCACCAATTAACCAACGAACACAATCGATAACTACCTTTTCGCAATCAATCGCCTCGCTCGACCACTATCCTCCATCTGCTGCTTATGCAACATCCTCCCAACTCTCTCCTCCACATCCCCACCCCCCGCCACGTCATCATCATCATCACCTTCCTCAATCTCTCTCCTCGCCATCTCCCTCATCTTCTCCAAATACGCCTCCGCCATTCTCTTCCTCTTCTCCCCCGCCGTCTCCTCCACATCCACGTCACCACCACCATCAACATCCGCCACGTCAGCAAGAGCTTTTTCACCATACTCCTCATCTTCAGAGTCGCTGCTCTTGATACTGTCGTCGTCGGAGGCGTGTTTTTGCTTCCGGCGAGGCTTGTCGCCGGAGAAAAACGGGTCCGGTTTGTGTTTTTTGGGTTTTTGAGTGGATTTGGTGGATTTGATGCGTTTGTTGTTCATTGTGGACGGTGAATTGAGAAATTAGGGTTTAGGGTTTATGAGATTGTGTTTGGTGACGGTCTGAGAAAAAGAGAAGAGAAGATGTTTACACTAATATGAGATTTTGGGCTCATAAAAGGCCCAATATGTAATTTCTTTCATTTTGGATAATGGTATGTGGTAGGGCCGGGTATCGGGTCAAAACTGACATGACCTGATAATCGATTTTGTGGAAGAACACAAATTTTTCTTGTTGTGAATTTCGTGTAGCGAATAAAAAACTTTTCTTATATGGGTACTAAACTTTCATTTTTTGGTCTTTTTGATGTACTTTTTGACGTTTTCGCCCTTAGATTTTCAAAATTTTGAGGGGCAAAAAGGTCAAAAAAATACATCAAAAAGACCAAAAAAAATGAAAGTTTAGTACTTATATAAGAAAAGTTATTTGTTCAATACACGAACTGACGAAAGTCATATTTATGGCAAGTATGATGCATTAATAAAGATTTTGCCCAAAAAAAAATACTAATATGTTTTGCTGATAATGGTATGTGGTAGGGCCAGGTATCGGGTCAAAACTGACATGACCTGATAATCGATTTTGTGGAAGAAAATAAATTGAGAACTGCACTAAAGTGACCCTACGGAAATAGGAGGTCGGTGTGGTTGTTTTGACCCGAACCGAATGCAATAAATATATAAAACGAACCGAATTGGGGTTGGTTCGGTTCAGTTTGGTACAATTTCGACACTTTATGTGTTGCTTTTACGGTTTTGGCCTGAACCGAATACCATAAATATATAAAACTGAACTGGATAAGGGTCGGTTTGGTTCAGTTAGACCTGTTCGGTTCTTCATTTTTGCTTGGTTTCCTGTAACCCTAGTATGTGGTTATAGAGAGTTATACGTGTTTCGTTACAATTGTTTGTAAGAAAATAATTTATCTAGTTATAATCAATCATAGCTTGTGTATAAACCTGTGTCGAGACATTATCTATCGCTTTATGGATTTCTTTTATTATATAAATATAAATGAAAATTTAATTAGTTGATCATAGTTTAAAAGTTGTCATTTGCAAAGTTCACATAACATATATCAAAAATCAAGACTTTGTAGCTCAAGTTGATTCATTTGTTCATTTTAAACACTCATTCATGAGTATTTTTCTTCTTTTTTCAATTCACTATTCTAAACATTCATGTTACTATTCACCTGCAGTGTCTCATTTGCTTTTGAAAAAGAAAAGGCTTTTAGTGTTACAAAGTCAGCGGACATTTTTCTAAGCAGGTCACTTCTATTTCCCGATGACTTGTACAAGAAAATACATAGGGTGTTATCTATGAAGCGTTTAGATTGCCCCTTTTTTAATCAGTTTGAACATTATCTTTCACATGTTATTGAACATTGTTGTCAGAATGTCAGTAAGCGTTTTGAAGAAATTTGGTCGACAACAACTGGAATATGATTATTAGGTGGATTGTTGGCTATATTCGTACATTTCATAGATGTCATCTTGACATGTTATAGTGTGTCTTGATTAGAGGTGGTAATTTGTGACAAGTATAAAAGGATTTTGTTTAAGCTAGCCGATTTTAACGCCAACTAACTCGTTTAATAAACGGGATATGTTTTGGTTGACCTCAACTCAACGCAACACAAGTTTATTAGTTTACAACCCGTTGGCCTGATCAACTCATTTCACCTCCACCACAAGTCACTGATGATAGGAGTAGGTTCGGGTTTGTCTCAACATGTTGTTAAATGACCAGGGACGGATCTATGTAGGAAGTGTGGAAGGTCGGTGCCCTCCATGGCTAGCCGAAAAAGTTGAGATTTTAGTGTAATTTTTTTTTTATTTTTTTTTATTATTAGTATTTTTTTAATTTTGACCTTTTTTCGAAAGTTCCCCCATCAAAAACTCAAATTGCACCCCACCCGCATATTAAAATCCAACATTCAACACTCTAAATTATAAGTCCTTCATCTCTAAGCNCAACATCCTATTTTCCTGGGTCCGCCACCATAAATGACTCCCTCCGCCCCAATTTAATGAATTTATTGGTTCGTGTTTCTATTTTATGATGTCCCAAAATATTTGTCGACTTTTATATGTTAACCAATAAAAGACCTTAGTGGAGAAAAATGATATTTGATTGGTATAACTGAATGAACTTTAAAAATGAACATATAATTTGAGACGTATGGAGTACTTAACTTCTTGAAATAAGTGTCACTCATGTTGTTAAATAAAGAAAAGAGTTAAGTATGAGAAACTGAGAAGAAGTTGTATTATAAATAATCTTGAACCTTGCTGCAATCGTGAATGTGCTTAGTACAATCTTCTATTCTGTTAACTAAAAAACAATCGAACATTAATATGTTCCAATTGAAAATAGGTCCTGAACATTGCAGTCGATAGATTATTTTCAATAAATCATGTTTTTCCTCGTCGTATCTTCTTAACTCTTCATCACGACTTACCCAGCCACCATTGAAATATAATGGTTTTATTTGGTAGCAGTTTCAATGCTTAATATCAACATCTATGTTTCTTTCCTGCAAGAGAGCATAATTTGTTGCTTTCTACTTACATCCACGTATGACGTATATACCATCTTAAGCAATAACTAGCACTCACATCTTCTTAACTCTTCATCACGACTTACCCGGCCACCACTGAAATAATATAATGGTTTTATAGGTTGCTTAATATCAACATCCATGTGTCTTTCCTCCTGCAAGAGAGCTAGTATTTTTCCCAATGGCTAACACATACACAAGTCTACATGATGATTGATGCGCACATATCTTATGATCACACTTTGTCTGGAATTAGTCTTGCTTCTTCTGGGTACAATACTCAAAGACAGTTCAGCAAAATGTTGTTGATACTTGATACATTAGATACAAAATATAACTTGATCATCTAGTGGAGACAATACCGAAAATAATATAATCAGCCAAACCAAAATAACTAAAAATGTAAGATATAAAATCAATTGACTTGGAAAGATTATTGTGAATAAGTTTCACCAAAATAAAAAGTGATGTTCGTTATATAAAACGTCGAAAACAATAATTAGACTCCTAAAACAAGCATTAATCTATATGTAACGCATAAAATTTCTTAGTAATTCCTTAACTAATCTAAACTATACTTGCACTTCAATCTCAATACCTTACTTAAGCTGCTTCAAACGTCACTTGTTTCAAGCTCCACACTTAGCATGCCATTATCTTTGTCCTCAGTCCATGTGGAAGTAGATACCACCATCTCAGTGATCAAGCAAAAGTAGAGTCTCGATGTAGGAATTCACAGAGAAAAAATGACGCGCTCCAAGAATCCCAATATTAATAGAACTGATGTGTTTTGAATCGGGATCATAAGCAAAAAGGCCCCTTTCCGTTTCAACTATAGGTTCGCCACTCTTTCTGAATCCATGTACGTCTTTTATCACATCTGTTGTGTTGATGGTGTATAGCTTTGTGAACAAGTTTGACACACCATGTTCCATCATCTTCCATACACTATAACTTTGTTTTCCGGCCTCTCTTTTATTTTGAACCACACCAAGAGACTCCCTAATGTTATATATTCTAATTAGATTGGCTTCTAAACTATCGGGAAGCTTTATTTCTGTAAATTCTTCACTTGTCATATCAAATGACACAATCAAATTCCGCTCATACCACGACTGATATCCATCTTCCTCATATCCATCTTCCTCATCATATCCATGATCCTCATAAACCGGTTCATAAGCAAGCCAATACATAAACCTGTCTATTGCTACCTGATTGCGGTATTCAAATGAAATACATTCACGAGGTAGATTCTTGGATAGTCTTCTCCAAGCATTTGTACTTAATGTAAAAACCTCAAATCCAGGGTCCCGGTTATTGGAATATCGATCATCTGGAATCTTGACTATCTTAGGGTCAAAAGTGTCGGGACAAACCCCAAAACCAAAAAAATCAGGAGGCCGCCCACCATACGTATCAATATGAACCGATTTTCTAATACTAGGATTCCAAATAAGGGAATTCCAGGTTGCTGAACATCTATCATTACCATGCACGAATAGCAAACCTTGAGAGGTAACTATTTCTCTTTGGTGAAGTAGTTTAAGAGACGTGGGGACATTAAACGAAAACTTGTGGTGAGGGAAAGTATCATCATCTACGATCGAAACATATTCTCTGTCAGAATATCCAAATTCTTTATAACTTACAAGAAGATGATTTATACGTTTTTGATGAGTGTTGTACTCAGCAATAAACTTAGAGCTATCGATAAGAGACCTCCATTGTTTCGAAACTGATCGGAATCGAATAATTGATTTGATAGGCAGAATTTTGATGATTTCTTCTTGTATATCGTATGGTATCTTCTCCAAATACGCCTCCCCTGCCGTCTCCTCAACATCCTCAACTGCCACGTCACCACCATCAACTGCCAAATCAGCAAGGGCTTTTTCATCGTATGAAGGTTTGTTGTTTTTGTGAGTGGATTTGTGTTTTTTGTTTTTGTGAGTGGATTTGGTGCGTTTGTTGTTCATTGTGAGTGGTGAATTGAGAAATTAGGGTTTAGGGTTTTGTTTGTTAATAAAATTAGGGTTTATGCAAATAAAAAATATGAAGCTGGTTTGTTATATTTGATTGGGCCTATAAAATGAAGCCAAGTATTTTTTTTTTCTTTAATTTTTGGGCTTAGAAACATCGTGTGTTCGGCTCATTTTTAGAGCCTACCATGTTATTTTTTTCAGTTTTTATATTTTAAAACTCGGGTGATACTGACATGACCTGATAATCGATTTTGTGCAAGAACTTAAATTGGGAACCGAAGCGAATTGAAGTGACCTTACGGAAACAAGAGGTCGGTTTGGTTCAGTTTAGACGTTTTGGGTGATTTTTTTTTTCAGTTTTGACCCGAATAGGGGTCAATTCGGTTCACTTTAGACGATTTAGGTGTTTGTTTTTTTTTTTGTTTTAACATGAACTGGTAATCAGTTTTGTGGAAGAACATAAATCGGGAATTGAAACGAAGTGACCTTACGAAAACAGGAGGTCAGTTTGGCTAAGTTTAGACGATTTAGGTGTTGTTTTTCAGTTTTGACTCAAACCGAACACCATAAAGATATAAAACTGAACCGAATAGGGGTCAATTCGGTTGACTTTAGACGATTTAGGTGTTGGTTTATCGGTTTTGACCCGAACCGAACACCATAAATATGTAAAACCGAACCGAATTGGGGTAGGTTCAGTTCAATTTAGACGATTTAGGTGTTGTTTTTTCGTTTTCGACAGAAACCGAACACCATAAAAATAAGACCGAACCAAGCAAGGGTCAGTTCGTTTGAATTGGACTGGTCTGGTCTGGTTTGGTTTTTCATTGCGGCTCTATTTTCAGTTGGTTTTCCTCATCCCTTCTATGTGGTTGTAGAGTTATACGCTTTATGTTACAATTGTTTGCAAGATAATCAAGCATTATTACTTGTGTACTCACCTTTCTATCACTTTCTAAATTTCTTTAATTATATAAATGAAATTTTATTTTGTTAATCATAGTTCTAAAAGTTGTCTTGTGCAAAGTTCACATAACATATATCAAAAATCAAGTTGATTCATTTGTTCATTTTAAATACTCATTCATGAGTGTTTTTCTTCTTTTGCCAATCCACGATTCTAAACATTCATGTTAGCATTCGCTTGCACTTTCTCATTTGCTTTTGAAAAAAGACTTTTAGTGTTACAAAGTTAGCGGACATTCTCCTAAGCAGGTCACTTCGATCTCCGAGTGAGTTGGTCAGAAACGACATATATCTATGAAGCATTTGAATTGCCTCTTCTTAATCAGTTTGAACATTATCGTTCACATGTTGTTATCGGACATTGTTGTCATCTATCAACGTTTTAAATAAATTCCGTTGACAGCAACTGGAATGTGATTATCATGTGGATTGTTGGCTAGATCAGTACATTTCGGATGTCATCTTGACATGTTTTCGTGTGTCTTGACTAAAGGTGGTAATCTGTCATTTGTGACATGAACAAAAGGGCTGTGGTTAAGCTAGTCGGGTTTAACTAATTGACAAACCAACTCGATTAATGAACAAGATAGGTTTTGGTTCACCTCAAAGTCATCGATGATAAATGTCTGGTTCTTAAGAAACTGTATGGGCACATAAAACACATCAAAGTGTAGAGAATGGCTACTTAATTTCATGACATAAGTGTCACTCATCAAAGTGTAGACAAGAGTTAAGTATGAGAAATCGAGAATCAGTTTTCTTTATAAATAATCTTGAACCTTGCAAAAGTGAATGTGCTTAGAGTAATTTTCTATTCTGTTAACTAAAAAACGATAGAACATTAATATATTCCGATTCAAAATTTGTCATTGAACATAGCAGTCTATAGATTATTTTCAATCAATCATGTTTTTCCTCGTCGACGTCAAACCTCTACGTAATTTATTGCTTCAAGTTATTTCTACTTACATCTTAAGCAACAAGTGGACTCGTATCTTCTTAACTCTTCATCACGACTTACCCGACCACCACTGAGATATAATAGTCTTATAGGTTCTGCTTGCGGTTTCAATGCCTAATATCAACATCTATGTTTCTTTCCTGCAAGAGAGCCAGTATTTTTACCAATGGCTAACAAGTTGTTTATTTTACATTAATGTTGAGGGTATAGATTTGTGTGGTGTTGGTTCACCATACTCATCTTTGCTGAAGTGCAACTGGTAAACGCATACACAAGTCTACATGTCGTGCGCTTATCTTATGAGTTATGATCACGCTTTCTCTGAAAGTTTTGCTTCTTCTTCTTCTTGGTAAAATACTTGAAAGTGAGTTTAGCAAAATGTTGTAGATACATGATACATTAGATACAATATATAACTTGATCATCTAGTGGAGACCATACCGAAAATAATATAATCATCAGTTTAGCAACTTATAAACGGAAGCATATTCAATTCCAAGAGTAGAGCAATAAGCTTTCAGCTAAATCAAAATAACTACAAATATAAGATATAAAATCAATCAACTTTGAAAGATTTTTGTGCATAAGTTTCACCAAAAGTGATGTTCGTTATATAAAACGTCGAAAACAATAATCAGACTCCTAAAACGAGCATTAATAAACTATACTTGCACTTCAATCTCCATACCTTACTTAAGCTGCTTCAAACGTCACTTGTTTTAAGCTCCACACTTAGCACGCCATTATCTTTGTCTTCGATCAGTCCACGTCGAAGTAGATATTACCATCTCAGTGATCAAGCAAAAGTAGAGTCTCAATGTAAGAATACACATGATTAGTAACGTTAAAATCTCGTGATCCAGGAATCCCAATATAATTTATGTGTTTTGAGTCAGGTTCATAAGCAAAAAGATCATTTTCATGATCATTTATCGTTTGAACTATAGGTTCGCCACTCTTTCTAAATCCATGTACATATCGTATTGCATCTGTTGTGTTGATGTTGTATAGCTTTGTGAACGATTTTGAAACACCATCTTCCATCATCTTCCATACACTATGAACTGGTTTCCCAGCCTCTTTTTTAAAGTGAACCACAACAAGAGACTCCCTAATGTTATGTATTTTCAAATCACTTTCCTTACCGACAGCTAAACTATCGGGAAGGTTTATTTCAGTAAATTCTTCACTTGTCATATCAAATGACACAATCAAATTCCGCAAATACCACGACTGATATACATCATCCTCATAATATCCATCATCCTCATAATATCCATCTTCCTCATAATATCCATCTTCCTCATCATATCCATGATCCTCGTAAACCGGTTCATAAGCAAGCCAATACATAAACCTGTCTATTGCTACCCCATAATCTGGATTATCTGGAAATATAATCCGTTCACCAGGTAAATTATTGGTTAGTTTTCTCCAAGCATTTGTGCTTAATCTAAAAACCTCAAAAAAAGATCCCAAATTTTGATACCATGTAAACTTGACTATCTTAGGGTCACAAGTGTCGGGACAAACCCCAAAACCCAAAGTAAGAATATCTGGTCTTGGATCAATATCCACTTCAATATAAACCGATTTTCTAATAATAGGATTCCAAATAAGGCCTTCCACGGTTCCTGAGCATACCGGATCATAACGATGCACGAAGAACAAGCCTTGAGAGCTAATTATATGTGGTCTGTCAAGCAGTTCAAAAGACGGGGGGACAGTAAGTGAAAACTTGTGCTGGGGGAAAGTATCATCATCTACGATCGAAACATATTTTTCTTCATGAGATGAGAACAATCTTACAAGTAGATGATGTCTATGGTTTTGGTGAGTGTGGTACTCAGCAATGAATTTAGAGCTATCAATAAGAGACTTCCATTGTTTTGAAACCGATCTGAATCGAATCAATGATTTGGTAGGCAGATTTTTGATGATTTCTGCTTGGATATCGTTTGGTATGTTGTCTGACATTATTATATTGATGTACGATGCTTATTAGGGTTAATTAGAGATTTGCATGAAACGGAAGATTATATAATGAAACTCAACATTAGTTTTTGGGCTAAAACCTTTGAAAAGGCAAAATCGTACGACCCATTTTTTGGCCCTTTGGGTTTGATATGTCACGGATCCATTGATGGTCCAACATATGTAACTGGTTTTGATTTAGAGAAATTTCTAATCTAGACTTTTGATCAAGTAATCAAATTTTCACCCAGTTTGACCATCTAAAAGATACTTGGTCCTCTTATTTTGTTACAAGGAGTGCGCGCAGATAGTCATTTTCGAGCCAATACCTACCATTGTGTCACCTACCTAAGATATGTGGCATCCCCACAAGAACATAAAAGGACAAAAAGACGTTGACATGATCAACCCGCCAAACCTGACCATAGCCTGATCAATCCATTTAACTGTCACGTGTAAGTAGTTGATGATTGCTAAGTCCCTGAACACATCAAAGTTTAAACAATGACTAAGATACCACTTCTGGCATAATACTTTGATGGACAAATTTTACTCAGGAAGTAAAGGAAAGAATAATACAAGAATAAGCCTGCCTGCAAGAAACATTGACTTCATCTATTTTAAACACTTAATACGAATACTATATCACTTTCTCTTAACAAAATTACAGCACAAAATATGTCATTGAACATGGCAGTCTATAGATTATATTCAATCAATCATGTTCTTCCTCGTCATTACTCTACATAATTTGTTACTTCAAGTTCAGTTTTACGTTCTTCCCTTTTCGGGTAATGTTAGTTTCTTACTTTCTTTCATATACCATCCTAAACCTTTAACTAGTATCTTCATCACTCTTATTCTCGACAAACCAACCATTATGATTGAGTGGTCTGATAGACTTTAGTCCTGGTTTCCGTGCTTAATTACAACATAGTAGGCCAGGGTGCAGGCCAATAGTTAACAAGTTGTTTATTTATCATTGATGTTGAGTGTTTTTGTTTTGTTGATCTGTTGCTAGATGTCTGTTTATTTTTCAGTGTTACATCCAACTTTTATGGTCTGATAGATCTTCTAGTGGAGATCTATTTTCGGTAAAAATTTTGACAGTTTTACTAGTTCGCCAATGCCCTTGAGGCATCCTTTGCCATTTTCCAGCAAGGTTCTTCTCATCGACAAGCAATGGTTTCAAAATTGCAAGGTAGCGGTGTTGGTTCACACATACAAACATTATCATATTACATTATTTCAGTGTATCACTAGTGAGTCACTGATCATTTAAAGAAACAAATTAAAAAGAAAAAAAAATTGATGCATATACACAAGTCTATATGATGTATATCTTATGTCTCACTTTGTCTGTAAGTCTTGCAGATTCTTGGTAGAATACTTCAAAGACAGTTTATAACATTGTTGTTGGCATTCGATAAATAGTATAACTTGATCATCTAGTAGAGACCATACTGAAAATAATCATTACATTACCAGATAATAAATGGAAGCAGGCAGCCAGGCACACGTTTTATCAAACTAAATCATAATATTTACAGATTTACTAAATGGTCGTCCGTCAGGGTAAATAGAAATATAAATCCATACAAAAACTAAATTAATATGCAGAATAGCTAAAATTCAAAAGGGTATTGAAAGATGAGGAACTTCTAACGACATTCCTTCTCACTGTCAGTGGTCTCCTATTAATCATTTTTGTATCCTCCTCGTGAGATATCATATTCCATGAATAGAGTNCAAGGGCGCTCATAGCACACCTCGCAATTTTAACCTGGCACACACCTGAAACTGAAGCGCTACCACGAAAACTGAAATTCTCTAGCAAACGCAGTTTGATTACAACACTCTTTTTAACTAGAATATAACTGTACAGCAACTGGATTAAATTAACTATGCTAAACAACGACATAATACCGCAGCAAACTACACTACACGCACTACTGACTACAACTACTTGCTAACTCCCCTTCTTCCATTTTCTTTTCTTGGACTTATATACGCTTCCTTGGGGTCCTCACAGTGAATTTTCGCACCTTTGTTTTCCACAGTGACCATCGGAAAATTCTCGAGAAGGATATACATTACTTACATCTTGTGATTGTCTTTGTCCCGTGAGTAAAAGAGATCTTCTCATGGCGCCAAACTTGGTACAAGCTGATATCAAAGACTCAACCCCACTAGATGTGTATACTTAGAGAGCGCCAGGGGGGATTAACGCGCGCACATATAATAGCATCGTTCGGATTAAATAGATGTGAAGCGCTCAACGCGCCCTTGTGTGGGAGCACCATCAATAAAGCTTAAACAAGAGACGGCAGCGACCTGGGTGTGGAAAACCGGGAATGGAGGTGTGGTGTGTTGGCAGTCGAATAGACCGCAAACCCTTGCACCGGCACGGGCTCCTCAGGCTGAGAGCACCCGCTTCTGGCGGGGAAGGAAGAAACCCGCTGGGAACGTGGGGGGGCGGGCCGTCGGGTTCTGACTGAGCCGGTTTCATCCCAAGCAAGGGCCTCGCGTTTTGTTTAAGCTTTTGGGCGCCAAGGTGGTAATTGGGCTCAGTGGGGGCTCTTGGATCTGAATGGGTGGGTTTAACTTCACACGTGGAGCTTAGTCTCGGCACCCTCTTTCGATAAACATCTGCCGTACTCACAAAGAGCAACACTGTTGTAATTATTCTGAATTTCCGAGGGCTGGGCTTGTGAAACGATTCCAAAACTTGGTTCAAAGCGGTCTTTTTCTGCCATAGACACAAAATTTTTCCAACCTAGTCGCAAGTCTTTGTAAATGTTTTATTTTCTCACTCTCTGCCTCCTTCAGCGGACTCAACAACCTGTCAAAAAATGTCGAACCTTGAGGGACGCCCAAAGTTGCCCAACTTTGAAACGTACAGCGGACCCAACAATTCGGTACAATTTTCAATCTTTTCACCAAAGAACCATTTTGCCAAAGTTCAACTATCACCAAGAGGCCATCGATCGGTGATAATTTTCCAAAAAATTTTAATCCTAGGGGACCATTTTTGATAATTTTGCAAAGTCAAGGGACCTATTCTGGGCATTACCCAAAAAAAAATTCATTCAAGGACCAAATTTTGACAGCTTTAGAATATTTCAGGGACCGTGAATATAAAACTCCACAAATTTTGAAACTTCGGGACTGAGTTTTGAAATTTTATGAAAGTTGGGGGACTGAAACTGCCAATTTTGCAAACTTTGTACGTTTTTCATCTGTTTTTACTCATTTTGCATCTAAAACATATAAAACATAATTTTGAAATATTTTCAGTATTTTGATGCATTTCTGAGTGTTTCTGTATGTTTTGCAGTTCAGATTTTTCCAAAAATGATGAGTGTTTGAGTACTCATCAATGAATCATTTGATGCGAATCTTGTATTGCTGGGAAGATGACAAAGAAACCTTTTAAAAGTCGTATTGAAAGGGCTTCTGATCTACTTGGTCTAATTCACACAGATGTGTGTGGACCACTTAGACATGTGTCAAGGAGAGGTGCTAGCTACTTCTTAACATTTACGGATGATTATAGCCGTTATGGTTATGTTTATTTACTTAAACATAAACATGAGGTATTTGAAACATTCAAAGTGTTTAAAGCAGAAGTAGAGTTGCAACTTGGAAAGAAGATTAAAGCTCTTCGATCCGATAGAGGTGGTGAATAGCTGAGTCAAGAGTTTATAGATTTCTTAGATGAGAATGGAATTGTCCAGCATCTCACTTCTCTATATACTCCACAACAAAATGGTGTATCTGAGAGAAGAAATCGTATATTGCAAGATATGATACGATCTATGTTTAATCTAACAACTCTTCCCTTCTCATTTTAGGATTATGCCTTAGAGTCTGCTATTCGCATTCTGAATATGGTTCCCACAAAGAAGGTGGATAAGACACCATATGAGTTATGGACTGGAAAAGCTCCTAACTTGTCTTATCTAAAGGTCTGGGGCTGCGAGGCGTATGTTAAACGTGACTCAGCAGATAAACTCCAACAAAGATCTGTGAAGTGCATCTTCGTAGGATACCCAAAGGAAACGATGGGTTACTACTTTTATTACCCCCTGAAAATAAAGTATTCGTTGCAAGGTATGGAGATTTCTTGGAAAAGGAACTCATATCTCAAGAATTCAGTGGGAGGGTATATGATCTGGAAGATGATCAAGATGATGCATTACCTTCTGAAAACACTAGTCAACTTCCTGAAGAACTAGATAGTCTGGGTCCTCCACCTGAAGTTGAAGTGGTTCCCATTCACAGGTCCACAAGGCCTGTGAAAGCACCCGATCGCCTATGTCTTAACGTAGTGTGTGAGGAAACTATACTAGGGGATCTTGATGAACCTGCTAGTTATAGGGCTGCCATGAATGGTCCTGAAAAGGAAAAATGGCAGGTTTCTATGAATGGGGAAATGCAATCCATGCGTGATAATGAAGTCTGGACAGAAGTAGACCTTCCTCCTAGTGCCAAGGTAGTTGGGAGTAAATGGCTCTACAAGAAAAAGACTGATATGGATGGCATTGTACATACCTATAAAGCCCGTTTGGTAGCTCAAGGGTTTACTCAAACGTTTGGTATTGACTACGAGGAGACCTTTTCTCCTGTAGCTGATATTAAGGCTATTAGGATTCTCATAGCTATAGCTGCATACTATGACTATGAGATTTGGCAAATGGATGTCAAAACCGCCTTCTTAAATGGTCGCCTAGATGAGGACATCTATATGGCGCAGCCTGAGGGGTTTGTGAATCCATATTTTCCAAAGTGTGTATGCAAGCTTCAAAGATCCATTTATGGATTGAAGCAAGCATCACGGCAATGGAATAAAAGATTTGATGAAGAAATCAAAAGATTTGGATTTTCTCAAAATCTTGATGAGCCATGTGTATATCACAAAGCTAGTGGGAGTGATGTAATTTTCCTTATTTTATATGTCGATGACATATTGATCATGGGGAAAGACATTCCAAGTTTGCAGAAAGTCAAGGCATATCTTGGAAAGTGTTTTTCTATGAAAGATTTAGGGGAAGCT
>LBNU01017747.1:47417-60520 GCA_014162995.1 Artemisia annua
AATCTTGATGAGCCATGTGTATATCACAAAGCTAGTGGGAGTGATGTAATTTTCCTTATTTTATATGTCGATGACATATTGATCATGGGGAAAGACATTCCAAGTTTGCAGAAAGTCAAGGCATATCTTGGAAAGTGTTTTTCTATGAAAGATTTAGGGGAAGCTGCATTCATTCTGGGAATTAAGATATATAGAGATAGATCTCAGCGATTAATTGGATTAAGCCAAAGTGCTTACATTGATAAAATATTGAAGAGATTCAATATGCAAAATTCCAAGAAGGGATATTTGCCAATGCAAGAACACCATGGCTTGAGTAGTAAAGTTTGTGCTTCAACACCTGCAGAGGTGGAACGCATGAAGAGAGTCCCTTATGCTTCGGTTGTGGGATCTGTTATGTATGCGGTGAAAAGCACAAGGCCTGATGTGACGTTTGCTCAGAACTTAACCAGTCGATATCAGCAGAATCCAGGTGAAGCTCACTGGACTGCTGTTAAGAATATTCTTAAGTACCTTAGGGCTACTAAAGATGTGTTCTTAGTTTATGGGGGAAATCCAGATCCAAATACAGAACTTGATGTTACAGGTTACTGTGATGCTTCATGGAAAGGTGATAAGGATGATACGAAGTCTCAGACGGGTTATGTCTTTGTCATTAATGGAGGAGCTGTGGATTGGAGGAGCAAGAAACAGAGTACATAAGCGATGTCTGCAACAGAAAGTGAGTACATAGCTGCTTCAGAAGCTGCAATGGAAGCCGTCTGGATTAGGAAGTTCGTTTCGGGGCTTGGAGTTATGCCATCGATCCAACGACCTATAAAAATGTATTGCTACAACTCAGCTGCAATCACATTTGCCAATGAACCTGGAATCATGAAAGGCACCAGACATTTCCCGATTAAATATCACTATGTGCGAGAGCAAGTGGATATTGGAGAAATCGAGTTACTCAAAGTTCACACAGATGATAACTTAGCAGATCAATTGGCGAAAGCTCTACCTGGCACTAAGCTTTATAAGCTAGCTGAAGGAATGGGTCTTCGTAAGGCTGAAAGTTTCATGCCCATTTGTGATTAGTATTTGGATAAAGAATGTAATGTACGATTATTAATTTTAATGAAATAAAGTATTGGTTATGTTTATTTACATTGTCTTAATAATATATCCTGTTTTTGCATGTTATATCCTTGAATAATTTTATTATTCTAAATTGTCCGTTGTCGGTTAATGATATGGGAATATCATTAAACTAAGGCAAATCTGAGTATTGGTTAGAATATACTTGAAAGTATATTGATGCGTAGTCATACCAATTTCACATGATATTCAATGAATTGAATATAGGACTTATCCCAACTACATGACTTTACTTATATTTAAGTATATCATAAATAGTTATCCTCAGACTTGAGATACCAGATAAGAGTCATGGATGTAGTGCTTTTTTGTAAAGCAATCTTCCGCTAACCGTAACTGGTAGTCATAAGGGTTGTTTTCAAAAGTGTTGCAAAGTTCATGGGTTAGTCTTGTAGTCAAGATAGAATTTGTTCCTTCAAATTTGTTTTGAAGTTTAATACTGCTGGGCCACTCGTAGGATTGACAAAATGTTTGCGTGGTCACGCCCAAAGTCTATCTGGAATACGTTCAGATGTTTTGGTAATTTTGTTCAATCGTTAACATACGAGAAACTGAAATTTAATAAAGAATAATTTCTTTATTAACATAGTATTAGAAACAAAAGGATAATAATAACGATGAATCGTTAAAGGTTTTCCAGGAAACCTAGCTCCGGTCGAACTAGGGGCATTGGAGTGTTGCAAGACGCCAACCAATGTCAATTTACTATTAATAGATAACCAAGTGGGAGCTGATGAAATATGGTTATATATTTATACGTAAATGTCTAGTATCGAACCCGAGACCTCGGGATTGCACACAATACAAACGAAAATAAAAGCATAATAATTATATATATTAAATGTTATGTATATATGTAATTATTTAAACACTTGATGGACTTAACGGTCGTTTATTATTAAACGTATGGACTAACTATCGTTAAGTACGAAAGGAAAAGGACTAGGATGTAAATAGGAGCCAAGAAGGATCCAGAATCCCTCTTGGACTCCTATGGCCGGTCGAATGGGGCTAGGGGAAACCCTAACCCATTCCAACTTGTCCTCCAAGTTACATCAACTATATAAACAAGGCTTAGGGTCATTCATTCAAACCTCTTGTTCACTAAACCTAAGCTTTGTTTTTCTCTCCCTTTTCCTTCTTGAAACCGATCGGCCAAACATCCCTTTAGGGTTCTTTGGATCGATTTTTGTTTTACAAAAATATAAGTGCTTTGTTTTGATCTTTTCAATCACTTTTATTTAATTGAGTTTATGTGTACAAGAACGAGGTAACAACACACTATTATTGTTATCAAGAGATCGAATAACAAAAGAGGTAAGGGGTTATTCATTGATCTAGTTAAACCCTAACTAGGGTTCTTCATTGTTCAAGAATTCAAGATTGCATACGATACGTTTTCTTTATGTTTTAGTTAACCTTTATATGTTATACTAGATCCATAGCTTCCACATATGTGCTACATGTTTAATATGAATGTCATGGTTATTAAATTCTAACACTATAGTCAAGTTATTGACTTGTGATCATATATGCGAATAATATGACATGAATTTTCATCACACACAATCACACATCATCCTTCGTAGTTGAGTTCTATGATCAGTAATATATAATGAATACAACATAAGTTTGTACTCAAATTTCTTCTTGCTGCAAAACAGGCGGATTAATAGTTTAGGTGTTTATGCAACATTTGAATATATATAAAGTATCAAGTTTTTATAAATACAAATGAAATTTTTTAAAGTATAAATTATAAATGGATAGACTTAAATCCGTTTGGAAGGATGTTGTTGTACTAGTGTGATAGTGAGGGTAGTTATTGTGGGGGCCGACAGGGCTTATCAAACAGGCTGGTTTGGGTTTAAAGCCAACTAGGAGCACCATATACGTTATCTTGTTTTCAAAGTGTTCAAGAAAATGATGGTGATTAATATTGATTTATTGATCCAAGAGTACGATGAATAGATAGATTTCATGTTTACAAAAACTTTGGTATTTAACCATATTATTTAGACTTCATTTTTTAAAATAAGGTCAAACCCGACAGCACTGACTCAAAATTTGATCAGTTGACTGAACTTGTCAGGAAGTTGAGTGAAAGGCTGGAAGCTTCTGAAAAACAATCCAGAGAAATTGAACCAACCTCAGCTTCCTCAAGCACCAACAAAACCAAGTCCCTGACCAAAACCCTGAAAAGATGTGATCTANAAATGTCAGTGAACCTGAAGTAGTTCAAGCTCCTTTGCCAGCCTTGAAAGTTCTTCAGGGAGCGGAACCATGTTCCTCCTTAGGACCTCTTGTCTATTCTCAACACTCTCCCAAGGAGAGGATGGGATTAGGCACAACGATCCTGAAAAGGCCCAACTCTGAGCTAAACAAAGTCCCAGCTGCTCCCACTGAAGCATTAACTCCTTCTGCCTCTAATGAGGTCAAGCCCGACAGCACTGACTCAAAATTTGATCAGTTGACTGAACTTGTCAGGAAGTTGAGTGAAAGGCTGGAAGCTTCTGAAAAACAATCCAGAGAAACTGAACCAACCTCAGCTTCCTCTAGCACCAACAAAACCAAGCCCCTGACCAAAACCCTGAAAAAGTGTGATCTATGTCACTACACCAATCATACCACTGATGATTGCTATAGGATCCTGTTCTGCATGATATGCAAACAAGAGGATCATAGGACTTCTGATCACATGTCCTATACCACCTCACTGAAGACTCAAGCAATTNAAAATCAAATACGAAACTTTTTATTGAATTTATCATTTCATTTTTATATACTTTTTCCGTCCAATAATAAGTGTTTACTTTGAAAATTTCACGATGTGTAAAAATACTCACTAACTACATTTCACTAATCAAATATCACCCGTTAATATAAAAAAAATTAGAAACTTATCTTAAGACAACCCAATGCACAAACATGATAAGTGAGTACATCTTTGTTTTATTTCAATGTGATGAGAAAAAAAGAAATGAAAAACGAACATTCTTTAACCACTTTCACAATATAAAGCCATGAATCTTTTCAACATTGAACATTCTTTGAGCACTTTCACAATATCAAAATACTACTTTTGTCCATATATTTGCGTGCTCTTTACATTAAATACAACTCAAATTCTGATTCAACGCGTGTCATCAATTATCTACCCACTTCATCTTTCATGTAATGTTACATCAACCATCTCTGTTCAAAAAAAAAAAAACATCAACCATCAAAAATTCAAAAGAATACCATTCACCCCAAAGATTCCATCTTCACTACTTCACATCACAATTAAACAGTAAAATTAACCCAAACAAAAAACCATTTTTTTCACCCACAAGAATCACATTAAAATAGTCAGCTAATAAAAAAAGTGGCCACCCTTTTGGATCATAGGTACAAAAGAATCACTTTTCATTTCTTTAATATAAATTCCCACTAATTAATTCTTTATTCACTCAAGTATCTTTGTTTGTGTCTGATGTTTATTTGACCCTTGTTTTCTTTTTTCTTTTTTACATCATGTGCACATAGTTACATAATACAAACAATGCATATATACCATACTCATGTTCTTTAATGACTGGTGTATAATTATTAATTAATTCTTCTTAATTTCACAGCTGGCACTAATTCTTACATACTTTCTTGTTCTTGTTCTTGCTCCTAGGATAGTTAAAGATTTGTCCCCTGTTCATAAGAACTAATTTAGGGGATTTTGATTTTGGAGCTAAGATGAAAAACTAAAATCTGGGTATTGTTGGAAATTGAATTTGGGGAAAAGGGTATTTTTTATTTTTTTATAAAAGTTGAGTGAGTGTTTGTAATTATGGGATCAAGAGTAGAGAGGCATCAGCTTCAAGAAAATGATCTTGTGCCATTAGCTGCATTGATTAGTAGAGAGATTAAAAATGAGAAAATGGAGAAACCAACTGTTCGATATGGGCATGCTGCTCAGTCGAGGAAAGGGGAAGATTATTTCATGATGAAAACTGACTGCCAGAGAGTTTCTGGTCATCAGTCTTCGAGTTTTTCGGTTTTCGCGGTATGTGGTTCTTGGTTTTTATCTGATGAGATATAATTAGTACTTTAGTCTTTGCTTTAGTTTGTTCTTAATCACTGTAGATACTACTGGTAACTAGATATAAGAGAATTTTGTATACATTAATCCTACTTAAGGGTGTTTGGGATAGCTTAATTTACACAACATATGTTTGTTAACAAATAAAGTAGCTCTATATAAGAGCTTATGGTATATAACGATGCAGGAGATAACATTTGAGTATGCGCGCTATCAGCTATCTTGAATAAGTAGAAGCTTTTTCATATAAGCTAACCAAAAACAGCACTTTTAAACAACTAAAATAAGCTGATAAGCATCAGCTGTTTGGCTGCCCAAATATGCAACAGTGCCCGGTTATTATTGTTAGTTTTATGAGGAAAGCTTTATGACTTTGTAGGTATTTGATGGTCACAATGGTAATGCTGCAGCATTATATTCGCGGGATAATCTTTTAAATCATATTTTGAGTGCTATTCCTCGTGGTCTTGGACGTGACGAGTGGCTTCAGGCTTTACCTAGGGCGCTAGTTGCTGGTTTCGTCAAGACTGATAAGGAGTTCCAAAGCAAAGGTATATCACCCCTGCTCCTAATTAGTAGGGTTTTTTTTTATTTTATTTTATTGTTACTCATGGTTGACTTATTGCAGGTCAAACTTCTGGAACGACTGCTACTTTTGTACTTGTTGATAGATGGACAGTCACAGTTGCATCCGTTGGTGATTCACGGTGTATTCTGGATGCACAAGGTGGTGCTGTCTCTGAGTTAACTGTTGACCATAGACTTGAAGAGAACCAAGAGGAGTAAGTACAAAAATATAAGAAATTGTGTAAATATAGTTACCAAACTCAGAAATTCTTCAGTTTACAACAATTAGAGCCTTCACATAACTTTATCTTTTAAGTATAAATGCAAAATACTTCATACTTGATACATGACATATTCACTATTTGACATGTAGTAACATGGCTAATTGTATAAAAATGTAACCAACTTCGGATTTTTTTCTTGTAAATTAAAAGTGGTGATACAAACTTTCAAATTATAATACGACTAAACTTTCAAAATATTGATGCAGAATCTCAAATTTTGGAAGTCTTGATTAATAGTAATCCGAATAGGTTACAAGGTCAAAATGACATGACATATTACATGTTTGTAATGTTGGTCATGCTGACTATTTTGACGTACCAGTGAGAAACTGGTTACCTGCTGACAAGGTTGAAGATATAAAAAGTACCTTAGATCAAATTTATCGGTTTAAGGGATTATCTGGGGCAAACAAAGTTGGGTACCTGCAACTGAATTTATCGGTTTAAGGGATTATCTGGGGCAAACAAAGTTGGGTACCTGCAACTGAAATACAATTTAGATCAAAGTTGGTTACTTTTCATGCAAATTGCCCTTTTTGACGGGGATCCCCTGTTCCTGGAGAGTATAGTGTTCTTTTGCTTGTAAGAAAGATGTTGATTTTGCTGTGGTGTTGTTTCAGAAGGGAGCGAGTAAAGGCTAGCGGAGGGGAAGTAGGGCGACTACGAATCTTGGGTGGTGCTGAGGTAAGACTTTTACTAAATTAAACAAGCCAAAGTTCATCGAATGCTAAAAATATATTCAATTAGGCAAGCCACTAATTGTGATTTGAAGTTTGAACCAATGTAACTTTTGACAGATTGGTCCCCTTCGTTGTTGGCCAGGAGGCTTATGTCTTTCTAGATCCATCGGAGACATGGATGTTGGAGAGTTTATTGTTCCAATACCATATGTAAAGCAAGTCAAGGTAACATTATTATTTACTTATGATCCCTGTTTTTACGGGTCTCGTCTTGTTTCTGATGGGACGAACAATTTCAATTTCATTTCTATTAACACCATGAGAATTTTTGTGTATCTGGTAGTTAGTTATCTCATAAAATTTGAATCTAATTAACTTTCTTTGGTGTAAAAAGTTATCGGATGCTGGTGGAAGGCTTATAATTGCTTCTGATGGCATTTGGGACGCAGTGTCATCAGAGATGGCTGCAAAATCTTGTCGTGGTTTGCCTGCTGAACTTGCTGCTAGGCAAGTAGTGAAGGTAATTGTCTATTCTGTATTTCAATGTTCTTACTCAAAGATTACAGATTTTGACTTTTGACATCAGACATGTAATTTTAGTATCTTATACTCCGTAATTTTTATGTTCTCCATCAGGAAATTAGTGCCTGTATTTGGTATTTTGGTATATTGTATCTACAATGCACACCAACAGACCAACAATGCAGTACAGCTTTTGTCTATTTGACCTCAAAAAGTCAAACTGTATGACATCTTTTCTTACTGGTTGCATGGATNTTTTTTTTTTTTTTTTTTTTTTTTTTTTTTTTTTTTTTTTTTTTTTTTTTTTTTTTTTTTTTTTTTGGTGTCAAGTTTTCAATCCAAGTTATGCTTTAATCCTATTAAAAATGATTACCTGAAATTATCTTAGTCATCGATCGATAGTTACACTATTTATCATGGGTATATTGTAGATTGGGGAATGATGAGACGTGTGGTCCATCAACATCGGGTCTTTTCATATGTGCTGTATGTCAAGTAGACCTAGGGGCAAGTGAAGGGATATCGGTTCATGCTGGTTCCATATTTTCAACAAGCTCAAAACCTTGGGAAGGTCCTTTCCTTTGCGCTGATTGTCGTAATAAGAAAGATGCCATGGAGGGAAAACGACCAAGTGGAGTCAAAGTCACTTAACACCCGCAATTATTTTCTCCTTCTAACCCTTAATCGATCTTAAAAAATTGGTGAGCTTAACGATTCATTTGAAGGCATAGGTGGTAATGTTGTAATAAGCTGTAGCACATGGTATGATGTGAATGTAGGATTTCAGATTGCTTATTATTTGCTAAGATGTCGGTAGGAATGATACATAACTTGTAGCGCTAGTAGAATAAATAAGTTAGAACTAATGCTTCTACTTAATCCGTGGCCTTTTATTGTACTAACTTGTTTTCACCTAATGTGTAATCTTATATTGTAGCCGAATAATATGAACTGTGAAAATTTCAAAATATAACATATTGATACCGTTCATTGTGATTTTTGTGCAAGTGGTTACACTTTTGTTTGCTATGGTGGTAGTTTATTTTTATTCGATTTCCAGCAATATTTTACAAGCTAATAATATTATTTAATAGCCAATGAGGATAAAAACAAGACTTTTTAAGTCAACTGCGGATCAAAAGTTTCTACAATTCATTTTCTGATAGTCTTTAAAGTTGAAAAATATATGAATGAGGGTGGATTAACTGGATACTGGGAAATACAATGACAACACGCAGAACAGTTGAAAAGTCTGTGTGTCTCCCTCATGGGTCTTTGTAGACCCAAAGTTGGAAAATTATAACCAGTTTTGAGAGTTAAGTTTTCTTCTAAAAAGAAACAGTTTACAAAAATTTCCTAAAAATAAAAAAGTTTCGAGTCAACAGGTTATTTTAACTGAACCCATTTCGGTCCCACGTCCGAGTGAAGGAATAAAATTGATCATTTACTAGCTGAAAGTTGAAAGAAACGTGATCCCTCCTCAAACAATAGCAACAATGGAAATGGAATGTCTTCATGGCTCAGACTCTCCGGCCACCCATTGAACACTTCCGCCTCCTTTTCTTCCTAAACTTCCTTTTCACTCAATGGCAAAACTACAGTAGACTCAACCCTGACACAACTCACCCCTCTCTACTTGAAAAACACAAACTGCTAATTAGCAGCTCATATATGTGATGGTATTCAATGAGACAAAACAACAAGTGTCTTAGTTATTTCACTCCCATCTCAATCAATCACTGGATAGTGAAATGTTTGGTGGTAGACTGGTCTAATTTGCGCCTTCAAACAGGTCACTGTCTATGTCTTTGATAGACGACCTCCAAGTCAACTATACACATACGTATATTTGCATTCAAAGTTCCAATAATTAACTTCGCCTTCCGTTCCCTAGGGGCACCTAGCGAAACATAGATATTTGCATATTTCTTCAAAATATGCATAAACAACATTGTACAATATGCATTAAAAACTTGTATTTTTAGAAAATATGCAAATATTTAAGGGGGAAAACATAGCTACATTACAAATGTAGCCAATTGGCTACATTTCCTTTGAAAAAAGTTTTAATAATGTACAGTTTAGTCCCTGCGGTAAGTCCCTGACACATATTTTCCCCCTGTCCCCACCATTTTTTTCAAAGGAAATGTAGCCAATTGGCTACATTGTAATGTAGCTATGTTTTCCCCATATTTAAGTTTTATCGGGTATATATCTAATTTCCGCGGATCAATATACGTTGTAAGCTGATACAAAGTCTTAAGTCAAGCCACATGTTGGTATGCATCTTCGCAGCCATGCACATTATCTCCATGGGTTATTAGACACAAAAGTTACTAAAGTTTGCCAAAAAGTGCGATTTTGTTACTATTGTTTTTTTGGTTACAAAGAGGTAACTTAAGTAAACGGGTTTGTCATTTGGGTTACTCAAAGATTAAAAATGTTACATAAATGTTACTGCGAGGGTGGGCAACCGGCTGATTACCGGTTCCCCTTGTCCACGTCAGCACCATAGTTTAAAATGTTACAAGGAAGTTACTATAGTTTACGGGTTTATTAAATAGGTTACTGAACCTTAACAAAAAGTTACTGTTCTTTTTTTTTTTTTTTTTTTTTTTTTTTTTTTTTTTTTTTTTTACATTTTTCTCCTTTGCATATCTTTGTATATTTTTGTACATTTCTATCCGTTTTTATACGTTTATGTACATTTTTTCTCTTGTCGTACTTTCTTTACATTGTTTTACGTTTATATACGTTTTTCTCTCTTGTCGTACGTTTTTCTCCAGTTTCGTACGTTTTTGTTCATTTTTGTACGTTTTTCATCAGTTTTCATATATTTTCATACGTTTTCATAGGTTTTCATAATTTTTTTATTACATTTGTGTGCGCATTTATACGCTTGTGTACGTTTCATACGTCTTTTTACGTTTTCATACTAGTTTTACGTTTTTCTACACCTTTGTATGTTTTATACGTTTGTATGTTTTATACTTGTTATGTTTTATACATATGTAATAATGTGTATAAAAATGTGTGAAAACGTGTAAAAACAAACAAAAACGTATGAAAACGGAAAAAACGTAAGAAAAACAGAAAAAAAAATGTCTGAAAACGAAAAAAAGTAAGAAAAGCAGATAAAAACAAACGAAAAAAAGTAAGAAAAGCAGATAAAAACGTAAGAAAAACATACGAAAACGTAATAAACTAAGGCGAAAAGGTATAAAAACGGACAAAAACATATAAAAGCGGAAAAAACGTAAGAAAAACGGACAAAAACGTATGAAAACGGAAAAAACGTAAGAAAAACGGACAAAACGTAAGAAAGACGGATGAAAGTGTAAGAAAAATGGGCGAAAACGTATAAAAACGAACGAAAACGTATAAAAACGTATGAAAACGGAAAACCCGTAAAAAAAGGATCAAAAAACGTAAGAAAAACGGACAAAAATGTATGAAAACCAAATTTTTAGTTAAGTATAAACGGTCGTTAGGATAAAGGAGTGATAGTGCAAATGTTTGTTGCAAACGGCCGTTAGCTAACGGAAAAAACTAACGACAGTTAGTCTGAGGGACCATTTTTGAAATTAACGAAAAAAAAAAATCCTGTAGTAGAAGGTTAAAACATACAGAGTAACTTATATAACCGGTGACCAAACTTGAGTAACCTCTTTGTAACAAAAAAAACTTTAGTAACCAAATCGCACTTTTTGGCAAACTTTAGTAACATTTTTGTCTAATACCCTTTATCTCCATATATACTGCATTAATTAAGTGTAATTAATTTTCCTTGATTGTTTTATTCTCAGAGTTTCAAAATGAAAAAACACATGTTGGTATCCTCTTTTGCAGCATTCTTACTAAACCTAGTTATTTTCATTTTCTTGGTGTTTCTCAAAAGTCCATTTTGCTTGGCTCAATTATATGAAGATTGTGCCCCTCAAAACTGTGGTGATGGTGTGAACGTAAGCTTTCCATTTTACATTGGAGGTTTACAAAGGTCATATTGTGTGTACCCTGGTTTCAAGCTCGACTGCAACAACAATGGGTCCTTAATTATTCAAATATCTGGAAATGACTATTCAGTTGAAGATATTGACTATAGCGGAGTTAATATGGTGTTACGAAATTCCCCAATAACCACATGCCCCTCGGCAATCACAAACATAACACTTGATGATAATGACATCTTTTCGTTAGAAGATACAACTAAGGAAGTTATTATTCTTAAGAATTATATCACAGCTGCCCGCCAAAAATCTGACGAGGTATAGGATTGGATCTTGTGATCAGTTGGTTATGTCTAGGTATGACGAGAATATAGATATCGGAATGGAAGTTTGTACTGAATTGGTTGAGCTACCGTTTGAATTGGAACATTATTTTTATTCGGTGGTTGATGGTGGAAATTATACAGAGGTGATGAAGAAAGGGTTTACAATGTTATGGACGGCACCGGATTGTGGCACTTGTAGACGAAGTGGTGGTAGGTGTTTATTTTTTACGGATCCGTTTACGCTCCGTTGTTCGTGCCCAAATTCAGACAACGTTAACCCCTACCAGGGTTGTCAGACTGGTAAGAGCATACTACCGATCTAATATACAATTCGTAGAAGTTTTATTTTGATGACAATATCTCATTTTTATCTATGGAAATTTGCATTTATGTAACCAAAGATAACAATTATCTTCAACTTCAAGATTACATTTAACATGAGTTGAGTTACTTCATATTCTCTAAAGATCAAATGATCAAATGAACAAAAATATTTGGTATTTATATTTTAGGTTTTTCTAACTTGTGCCTTAGAAGCACAAGTTAAGCACACCAAAAGTACTATGAGACTCACGAAAAAGTACTTAGGAATCCACATAAAAGTACATTTTTCTTTACTTTTGTGTGGGTCTCCGATTACTTTTCTATACTTTTTGGTGTCATTAACTTGTCCTCCTAGGGCACACGTTAGAAAAATCCTCTATATTTTGATCAAAATCAAAGAAATATATTTTCTACCTTCCTTTTTAAATAAAATATTTTCCAAACGGCAAATCATTTAGCTACAAAAAATACACCATCATGACGAGAATATTTTTATCTTTCAGTAGACGGGCGCTTCAATATGTATACTTTCGAGAAACTTTTTTTTCGAGTTTTGTTTTAGTGTTAAAATTTGCGTCTAAAAAAATCACATGCGATTTGTACATATTAGGAATCCAATGTGATTTCACAAATCACATGTAATTTAAAGCAATAAATCACATGTGATTTTTCCATACGTAAATTTCAAAACTCACAAAAAAAGTTCGTCGAAAGTATATAGAAATGTCCCTAAAGAAAGAGGATTTAATTCTCATGATTAACGGGTTGTGAGATATTTAATTTTTAGAAAAAATGATAGGAAGTGGGTTTTTTTCCGATGAAAAATGAATGGACAAAATTAGTTCGTTGGGTCTTTAGAGAATTTGGGGCATAAATTTAACTTTTCTCACGCTTAACCCCATTATCAATTAGTTAAGGGTCCGTTTGGTTTATAAGTGGAGTTGGAATAGGATTTGGATTTGGTTTATGATTTGGATTTAATTTAGGATTTAAAGAGAGAAAATATATTTAATTCATTGAAAATAAATTATTTAATAATAATATTTGAGAATAAAAAATTAGTTAATTATATTTTGTAATAATTGAGAGAGGAGAGAGATAGACTAAAATATGACCCCACTCAATTATAAAACCCCACCTCCTTAGGGTGGTGGCAGTCATGCTTCCGAAATCATCCATACCTCCAAAATCCACCAATAATATCATTCCACCTCATCCTAACCATTTCATACTTTTTTCAT
>LBNU01017749.1:6707-28421 GCA_014162995.1 Artemisia annua
CAAAACCAAACCCATGCGAAAAACCGTTGCTTTTGCCGAAAGTTCAGATAATTCGAAACTCATGGAGAAACTAGAAGCCTTGACTTCTAAAATCGACTCGCAATACAAAGATATAAAAGGAGAAATGAAAGAAATGCGAGATGGCTGTAATAATTGTGGAGGAAATCACACATCATCCGAGTGTGATGACCAACCGTAAACAAGCAAGCATACATCATGCGAAGATGTCCGAACGCACGGCCTAACGCGGGTAGATTCATCGTGACTGCGTTGTTCAAACGTGCAAACAAGCATACCAACCGTAAAAAACATTATGTGCGCTAATTAATTCGCGGCGAAAAAATAAAGTAGGTCCGATCATGCGGACTTAGTGCGACTATAGATAAAATCGTGTTTACCAAGTTAAAAGATTTACATAAAATCTTATGAATATTTAAAAGATAACATATCTTAACGCATGAATACCGCATCGGCCGGGTTTTAAAGTGCAACCCAAAAAAATTACAAAGTATTAAAGTTACTTGCTTTTGAACTTGATGGTTCATTTCCGTTGATGTGAGAGCACGAAACTTGTCGTAGTCATGTCCCACGGATGGTGCTATCTTGTTGATACATAATCTGGCGCGGGCTGGATCCAACGACTATCCCTGGGCCGTTCTTCGTTTTCTCGAGCCCTGAGTAAACCTGTCAACAAAGAGAACCCGTTAGGAGTGGACCCGAGGCCGTAGCCCCGGGATCCACCTCCGATGGTCAAGTTAGTATTGATGCGATATAGCATACAAGAGTTAGGTTTAGAGTAACCTGTCGTGTTGTGTTGTGAAGGGAATCCCAGCCATATATTTATAGGGCATGGAATTGGGTTTAGGCATAGAGTGGGCCGCTGTCTGCCGGGCCTGGCCCATTCCAGACTATACGTCCACATATCTAGTTCTTATGTGCAATGTCTATGTCTTGCCTTATGTAGTGGTTCTAAGTCATTAGGCCTGAATGATCATCGTAGTCTAACCTATAATCCCTAGATCCCAACCCCGATGGTCACGGGTGGCCAAGTACCTAGTTCTTAGTCATTAAGTACCAACTATCTATAAGACCTATCGAGAGTCAAGTTTTCTTAACACTTAAACCTTCGTTTGGTCCACGTAAGGTTTACCCGCGCTTTTTAAGTACCTATTCTAATGTAGGCGTGATATGGTTAATCCCTACACACAATGTCATAATTCGTGTAACCTATTAGGCTAGTGTTCGAATGGTTATGTATTAACTAGCATATTAGGTTCTACCCTAGCTTCAATACTACCAAAACGCGGGGATTCAGAGATAGGCTAACAAGATATCCACATAAAACGATAAATAGACAAGGAACATGAATCGAAACATAGATAAATTCAAAACTAGGCTAACACATGAAGTGTTTAGGGGGTCATTTAGTCTCTAAACTCGCACATATGTGATCAATTATTGCCATAAATCGTTTCTTTTCACATTTTAGGTACCTGGGACGCAAAAGATGGAAACGAGTATGTTTTTGGCTAAAACGATCAAGTCGCGAATCCGTCAGGAAAAGGGACCCTGACGGCGTCACAATTACAACGTGACGTCGTCACTTGCATTTGGAGATGATGAATTAATGTAAAATTTACACGTGATGATTCGGATAAATTACAAGGCTTGAGAGCTGACGGCGTCACCACCAAAGAAATAGTTCATGACAGCGTCACACATTACACAGCCTCGGCGACACAGCTGTAGACGAAACCCTAATGACAGCGGGCTGACGACGTCACAACCATAACGTGATACCGTCACCAGTGTAAATCTATATATACTTTCGTAGGTTTTCCTTTATTCGTGTAACATCTTGGAGGATCATATTATGCACGACTTTCAAAGCTTTTGTAAGGGTTTTTTAGCCCCCAAACCTTATGTTTAATTGAATTTAAGTAATCCATCTTTAATCAATAAATATGTCTATGTGTTGTTTGATTATATTTTTTTCTTCTCTTCTCTTTAACATGCTTGGCTAAATTAATTAGCGTTTGCTTAGATTTGAATGAAACCTAATTGTTAATTATTGATTTTCGTCTCTTGTTTAATTGGTTGCCTCGCGTTAGGAGTAGGAAAACCGGCTTCATTCTTATATGTATTAACTTGTGCATCCGACTAAATGCAACACTAGAGTGTACTAGTTGTTTTTCTCGTTGTATTTATTACATGAATTGCGGCTTGTTGATAGTAAGAGTTTTAATGACCTTAAGATTCTTAAAGGAGACTTATACATTCATAAATTTAGGGCATATGACACCTCCCTACGACCAATATTAAGGAATACAACGTGCCAATCAAAACAAGGACGTGACAATTCGACTAATCAATAAGAGATAACTAGGGAGTAAGGATAATTTAAGTGAACACCTTAATCTATCATAAGAGTTACCAATTTACTTTTCCGCATTATTAGTTTAATTTAGTTTTTATTAGTTTAATTAGTAGTTTTAAACACCTACTTTTCAACCCCGAGATATTTTAATTTGCTTTATAAAGAAATATAAAAATAAAAAAAGAATCACCCCTCACCTTTAAACCTATTTCTTCATACACTTCGGCCTTCACAACACTATTCCCCTAGAGAACGATCAATCCCCCGTGTCTTACTTATACTACACTACAACGTTTAGGTACACTGCCTAAGAGGATTGTAAACTTCTTGAGGTTTACAATATCCGCATCACCTGTCAATTTATGGTTTGTGAATAGGTGGTATTATTGCTGTTTTAGACTCAACTACTGGCTGGTAGTCTCTGCCACTACATGGGTTGATCTTGAATGAGTATACATGTGCCCATGTTTCTACTTTGTAAGCAGCATGAACCCACTCTTCAAGTATACCAACCCCCATTCCATTCTCATTCATGTTGTATATTGCAGTCAAAACATGTTTACATGGTATTCCAGTTAGCTCCCACTTCCTACAAGAATATTCCCTTCTATCCATATTAACAACACACTGATCCTTGTAAGGCACAATTAGTTGATATAAAGAACCTCCATTCCAATCAACAACGCAGTCATTAGCGACCAATTATGAGTATGCTTTTGTCCAGTGTAAGTTAGTTAATTACCTGAAAAATATGATATGCTCCATTGTTCAGCTGGAATCTTGATCAACCAATTATAAGTATCAGAATTGTATGACTTGAGATGAGCCATCTCTTTGTTGAATTCAACAACAGTAGTGGCTCTAGCTGCATTCCAAATAATGTCCTTAACCTGGTTGTTTGAGCTCGCTACGCCTTCTGGGCTAGAGGCCATGTAGCCACAATTGCCGTTAAAATAATAATAATAATAATAATAATAATAATAATAATAATAATAATAATAATAATAATAATAATAATAATAATAATAATAATAATAATAATAATAATAATAAAACGTGACTTCATTTTCTCATGAATATGCTTAAGACATAACCTATGCACAACACTTGGAAACACACTTTCAATGGCTTGTATCAGTCCATGTAAACAGTTAAGGTTAATAATTTTATTAAAACTTTACATGTTCTCATTTAACATAAAACACATGACAAATTATACAATAAAATGTGTACCTTTTGCCTATCAGAAATGAAAGTGAAATTAAAATTGGTTTCTATACCAAGATCCTCTCCAAATAATTTTGTCTTGGGGTAGTCCTTTTGTTTTCGAGAAACATTAGGGACATAATTTGTAATTTACCCTTTTAGTTATTTTGTAAAGTAGTAACCTTTTTCTTGAAAAGATTAATAGGGTGAATTTTATATAGTATTTTCCCTCGTTTAAAATAAGAAGTGCCAAAGAGCTACCTAACTACAAGTGATTGCTTTTAATTCGACTTTCCGAATCCCAAAAAAAGTCAAACTAGTTTTAACCGACTTTCAACTCAACTCAACAGTGTGAGTCAAACCCCACACAGCTCTCAACTCCGGCAACTTTCTAAAAATAGAAAAAAAAGCATGTCTTTGTTCACCGTTAAAATGATGTCCGGATCTTTGCCTCCGGTCCAAGTATCAAACGGATCTAATGTCTTCAAAGGCCAACCTGCTCCTACTGCTGCTTCTGTCAAACCATCTGCTCTTCCTCTTCAGGTTAATTTTTTTATTTATAAACTTTATATATATATGTAACAATATACAGTAGTTCACACTTTGAATGTTTTCTTTTCATACTGTTATTTTGATGATCTCCATGTTGTTTGTGTGTTTTTACTTGAGTTTTTGAAGGTTCTGAGCGAAAGTTTAAAATAAGGTCTTGAAGTAAACTATAACTGAAAAATGTCTTATTTTTGAAATATGCTTTTTATATACTGTTAGCATTGCGGCTGCGGGTACCATGTAATTAAAGTTTCTGACGATTAATATCTTCTAATTATATGTTTTACGTGAAGAATGCTAATTGTATTATGAAGTTAATAAGTACTCGACCATTGTTTTTTACTGTAATACATGTAACAAGAGGCGTTTGATAAAAAGAAAACATGAAGATTAGAAATTAAAGTGACATAAATGACAATAAAGAGAAGTATAAAACATATGGCCATTACCCTTAAAATATTAAGGTAGTTAAAGGATAATTACGCTTTGGTTAAAAATTATTGTAAAATCAGAAAACATATGGTTGGTTTGTATCATGTCAAATAAATGTTGATCACATTAGTTAGTAGCTTTCATCATATCATTTGTTTTATTAGTTGTATTTTTCATGTAAGGGGTGTTTTATTAGGTACATTAGTTGTAGTGTTTAAGACACAATTCCATAAGTAAGTGTGTAAACTTAATATTTTAAAACTTCCATTTTAAAAAGGTCTCAAATGCATTTTTATAATGTAGTTAGATAACAAGATGTAATTATTATAGCAAAGTAAATGAAAGAAATGAAAGAAAGACACTTCATGAGTCCCCAAGATATGAGTGTCTGTAATATTTATACAAAGTAAATGAAAGAAAGACACTTTCTATTCAAACATTTACATTTGGAGTCAAATTTTCAGCTTTTAGATTTCTCGTAGAAATACTTAGCAAATTAATAGTAGTTGGCACCAATGCTAGAAGAATGGTGGCATATGATAGGGAAGTAGTTCTCACTGTATGCCTGGGCAATGGCACCTTATAAAGTTATAATGAATCTTTATATGTATGTCAAACGGATTAAGTTGAATATATATATGGACTTTAAGTGTTAGATCTTAAATATATATTAATGATATTAAACTTTGTAAGTACAAGAGGTATACTAGTGTCGATGTTAAAATCTTGAACAAATTTGTCAATTTTACATTTGAAAGATTAAACAATGAATCAAGTTACATTGCCACTTGTTTCACACAGCAATCTTCTTTTGATTCTGTGAGGCCAGCTCTAACACAACGAGATACTTTTTGTTTAATAATCTCAATATAGTTATTACTGCATATGCTCATACATTGCGTATGCTAAATGTGGCTGTTAGTTTTATCTGTGAATTAAAGTATCACAACCAAACTCGCCGTTTTTTCGTTTCTAGAAGAGTATGCCTATTACTAGCAGATATGATGTGCAAGTAAATAGTGTCAGATTTGGGCTTATCTATATAAGTACAATAATTCTTGTTACTTTTGAATAGAAGAATAGTTTTCTTAATATTCATATGTCGCATGGGAACGTTTATTTATTCATTTAAATGTATAGTGTTAGATTTGATCATTTGAAGGTAGGTACATATTTCAGCACTCACTTTTCAGTATTGTGTTTGCTACTGGTATGAGATAAATTAATATTCTCTTTTCCACTAGAATAAAACCAAAGTTTCTTGCTCATGGGATTCATTGTATCTTCATTGAAGTTATTCACCACGTTGATGGTACCAAACTTTCTTTTCCGTCTTATCATCTGTTGCAATTAGTAGATCGACTAGTATCCAGATAAAATCTGACAATTAATGGAAGGTCGGATGGACTCTTTTGATTTTAACTAGAATAGAGTGAGACTCTCTCCCTATCGAATTATAAATGTAGCAATCAGAGGGAATACTGAAAATATATTGATCAGATTCAATAAACTGAATGGGGGCGTTGTAAGCATTCTTGAATACCACTCTCGTCATATTTGAACACCTTACATAATGAATCTTATTTATATAGAGGAAAATAACCACTTCTTTAATATTGATACATCAAAGAATAAAATCCTTTTAAGAAAGAATGTGAGTCGAATACTATTAGTCTCATATTAAAGGCCGGTTTTTTTTTTTTTTTTTTCTTGATGACGCAGGTGAGGCCTAAAGAACTTCAAAAGTTAGAAGTACCCGAGAAAACATCTATGAATGTCTCAAGAAGAGATTTAGCATTGTTTCTAACAGCTGCATCTTTTAGTGCTGTCACTCTATCATCACCCAAGCCAGCTGAAGCACGCATGAGTAGATCTGAAATCAAGAAGATGATATTAGACAAATTTAGGATTTTAAGAGAGAAAGTCGGGTTATCAAAGCCAGAACCCGAGGAAAAAGAAAAAATTGCCACACCGGTTCCATCGAAGCCAGAGAAAAAAGTTCCTGCTTCACCACCTCCGTCATTAGCGGAGAAAAAGACTCATGTTCCACCAGAACCACCACTTCCCAAAATACAGAATGATAAGAACATTGTGGTGGAAGCCGCCCCACTCCCATGATGATTGTCTCCAAAATCGTCACATTATGTTGTTATTTTAATTTTTAGTTTGCCTTTGTATGTTGAATGAACCGGAGGGAGTTTGACAGTTATTTGTTTGTCATGGAAGATCACCAACTGTTAGAGCATGTTTGGGAGGGAGAAATAAGAATACGGAGATCTGGTTTCTCTTGTTTGGTAAAGGATAGGAAATGAGAACATGGAGAAACGGTTTCCCGATGAAACTATTTCTCTGGTTTTCTTTAGCTAAAATAACGAACACATGGAGAAATTGTTTTTCCTGGATTTCTCTCACTTTTGGGGAGAAACCATTTCTCTCATCCACTTATTACATCCTACCAAATACGGTGTTTTATCTACAGGTCTGTTGAGTTATTGAGGTTTTAGGCAATGTCATGAATGAGAATATATGCATTACTTCATCAAATGTCTTTTAAGTGCATCACAACTGCATAGTTACATAAATGCAGCATTGCATTAGTTAAAGTAATTTTCTCCTAACATACCAAAGATAACGTCCATTAGGTGGCCAGGGTCAACTGGAGTGATTCAGTTCGTGATACGTAAATTTTGAGACCCAGTTAGACTATTAGAGTCGAGTATTCTGTGGCAAGCAAAGGGGCATATTTCTAGTAAATGCACGAGAAAATGGCACCTAGGTAATGAGTTAAAACGTGTCCGAGTTGGAATAGATAAACTTTTAGTGTGGTTAAAACTGGCTCGAGCCGATGGGTTGACCTCATGACATATTGGTTTTTCATTAATAAAGCAAATTGAGTAGGTTTTATGCACTTTGAAGTTTGAAGGCACCTTGATTATTGTTCGACATATGTGACCCGTTCGACCAAATTTTCTCATGTCACTTCTTAGCATAAATTGTAAATCAAACTGACACGTATAATTACAGGTTTGCTAATGGCGGTTCTTTTAGAGCAGTGGTAAAGTGATCACTTTATACTGCAAATGATTTTAAGAGATTAATTCATCAGATCACAAAAGGTGGTGGCTGTATATCCAATTTTCCGAGATTGTGTTTATTTTTCTAAAGTTACGTCCAATCAGAATCATACTCGGGCGATTATCAACATCCATAAATGAAATAATACATTTGGGTCAGTTAGCCCATAAATACAGATGAATTATATCCGTGACTTTAGTTGGGTTGGATGCTTGATGGGCCATTACTTTTTCTAAGTTTGTAATACTGTGAGAATTGGACTTCACCAAGGGATAAAAGGGAATGATTATATATTTAATCATAAAGAAAAATTTAATCATATGTGTAACACTAAGAGCACATGGTGTCTCGGAGTCATAGGGCTTGTGTTATAGCACTCTTTGCTGTCACTTCAATTTTTTTCCCTAAAACTCAGAACCTATAACTTAAACAAAAAACACCCTCCCCTATCACTCAAGTTATAAGACATTCTCGGGCTCACACATAACCCAATAAAACACAAATACAATGTGCGCAAAAAAAAAAAAAAAAAAAAAAAAAAAAAAAAAAAAAAAAATCTATGGTTTGGCTGGTCACTATAGGGCAAATCCTTATAACTCGGGGCTCGGGGGTGGGGTTTGAGTTATAGGTTCGCTTTATAGGGCTATCGGTACCAAATGCTCTAAGAAACCCCGCAAAAGAGACCAGATAAGATGGTGGGATTTGTTCCTGCCCTGCTGAATCCGCCACACTTTTCTCCAGCAATAATTTAAACTTTGCAACTTTTTACCACCAAAAAATATTTTGTGATATTTTGGGATACATGTGTCTAATGGCGTCTAAAGTCACAACTTATATCGGTAAGTCATAATGTCATATATATATGCACTTTTATGATTTTAACTTATTAAAAGATGGTTTATTTATCGCACCGAGACCAGTCAGTAGTTAACTAAATAAAACTATACAAGCGGTATAACCTCTAATATGTAAAACATATGTAATTTTTCGTTCATAAATATATGTAGAACCTCTGTTATAGAAAACAGAGAGAAATATTGTTTCAACTGAGTTCACAATTAAAACAGATGTATATTTTTGGTTACAAAAATATGTTTGGGTGACTTTAATACGAGGAATAGCCAAGTCATACATGGGTTAATTGGGTCAAAAAGATTTAATGTCATTTAAACGCCCCTTTAAAACGTATTCAGGTACTATTATGAAGTCGACTATTACCAAAACTGAATAGAAGGATCATAAACATGCATGACAAGTTTACCTAATCAACTCAAATATTTTCCTACGTTAATTTCATGTATAGCATGTATAACAGTATAACTAACTAATACACGTTATTTAAGTTTCGGATGAAAGTATTTATTTATTTTTCTAAAGCTTAGTATTTAAGGAGTTCCCCCTTAGCCATACACGTTCTAAGAAATAGCAATTACTTTCGCAACTTTATGTCTCATCGATTCTTCGTCTCCTTTCTATAACCTTTGCCACGTATATAACACCTCCTTTTTGATATTGCCAGCCTAAGAAATTGCTTGCTTCTTTTGTTATCTTACTCAATTATTTGAGCTAATTAAGATCATTGAACATGGTCCTATATATGTATTTCCTAAAATATGAGGCAATAATGCCATCAAACCTGACTTTAAGGTTGCGATGACCTTATTCACATGCCCTTCTTTAGGTACACTCTATCTTTATAATTTTAAAAATAGACATATACAACGAATACTTTCAATATAATAAACAAAAGAGTACATTTCACATATTCAGTTTTGTTAATTACGAGTAGTTCATATAGCCGGTGGGAACATTTGTCACAAATTGTTCAATGATTGGGATCATGTGCATTGCAATAAGCAAAAAATTTAAAGGAATTAGGCCCATTAAAAATATAAAGTCTATGTTTAATTTATTTTGTATCATAAAGTTTTTATATTCCTAGAAAAAGACTAAAGCTTTATAAAAGTAAGCATACAGAAAGTGTCAAATAAATTACATGCCATTTATATTTTAAAGATTTAAATTGACCTTTTACAAGTTAATCATGTCACTACAAGAAAAGTGGCAACACCTACGCAATTTTCTTAAGAAAATGTTTTGAAGGAAATTATCTAGGGAACTCCTACAATTTTCCCATGGATTATATGTACAGCTATTGGTGACACTTTTCTTGATGATTTCCTAGCAATTAGTAACAAAAAATTTCACCCTAACTAATCCGTCAGGAATTTTCTTGTAATTTCCTAAAGATTTCTAGATGAATTATAGCTAGCCCATAGGGATTTTCTAGTAACTTGTCTAAAGAAATACTTAAGAATTGAGCCACAACTTCATCAATTGTCTCGTACACTAGATGTCTTGTAATTTTCATATAATCAGTTTAAATACAACAGATATTGTACTTTTTTATGTTCATTTAATTTAATTTTTTTGGTAAGCAAACGATAGTTCAACTAAGTTGACTCACCAAATGAGTAATTTAAGGTTCATGTTGATAAATAGCAAGCACATCAAATGACTTTTAAACTAATTACGGTGGCTATAAAATTACCTGTTAACCAACTAAAGAATATATGTGCACTCCTACGTAATACGGAGTACTAAAGTCTCAGTTCTATCAATGTCGATATACTTGTAATTAAGTGGACATGGAGTAGAAAATATGAAAAAAGCTTTTGAGAATGAGGATATATAATGGGGTCCAACCTATTCGCCATTAGGTCATTGCCACATGCAAATGAGTGGAGGTGCCTTCTAGATTAAGCCAACCCACCAAACTTATAATTAGTCACATACCCATCACTTTAACACCTCTTCTCTTCACTTAATATTCACTTAACCAAACCAAAATCAAACCACCACCACTATACTCTCTTCAACCAAACCCTACATCAAATTTCACCTCTCACCACTTTTCTAGTGGTGCTCACCTCCTAGAAACCATGTCTACACCCTTCCGAATCGCGCTCTTTGCAATCCTTGCACTCCTAGTAGTACTACCATCTCCTATCCAAGCCATAAGGCCAAGAAAACTCGACGAAACAACCACGAGCCCTCCGAACGACCAAATCAAGTGTGGAAGTTGTCCATGTGGTACAACATGCTATGCAAGTCCACCTCCACCTGTACCAAAACCCTCACCTCCACCACCTTCACCACCACCACCACCCAAGAAACCCTCACCACCTTACTGTCCTCCACCACCCTACGGTGGAG
Organism: Artemisia annua; assembly: GCA_014162995.1. Taxonomy (NCBI): domain Eukaryota; kingdom Viridiplantae; phylum Streptophyta; class Magnoliopsida; order Asterales; family Asteraceae; genus Artemisia; species Artemisia annua. The sequence continues at coordinate 17,563 of LBNU01017749.1, forward strand.
GAGGAAGTGGTGGAGGTGGTGGAGGAGGTTCTGGTGGTGGTGGTGGTGGATATACACCACCTAACTATATTTACATAACTGGTCCACCAGGAGACATATATCCTATTGTTAATTCTACTTCGGATGCTCCTAGGAGGTTCGCGGCGATGCAGGCGGTTTTGGTGGTGTTTGGATTAGTGGGCATGATTTGTTTATGGTGAATATAGATTTTGCTTGCAAAATTTATGTAAAAAAACACTAATAAAAAGGTTCGAGATCATGGGTTGGAACTAGAATCAGATTCTATGGAGGAAAAGAGCAATCTTTTTTGTGGTAATAGATTATGGTCACGTTGTAGCATATTACGTACGTACAATTTTTATTATGATATGATAATCAATTTAATCCTTAATAAAATTCAGCTTTTGTTTCTTTTTTTGTTGATCATAGGGTGGTTATGTTATATATTACAGTATTTGTGGAGACATATACATAATCATATCCAAGCAAGATGACAATATGTCAATATTACTCTTATTTATGTTCATGATTATCTTTCTTATATGGTCTTCTTCCTTTTTTTTGCATGATATGAAAACTGGTACAGTAAAATTTTGTGTTTTAATTATTGAATAATCGTTGAATTTGTTTTTTTAGAGTAGAAAAAGAATAGTAAAATTATGGACAAAGAGTTAAGATCAAATGAGAAGAAAAACTAAAATGAGAAGGATGAGAAGAAACCACAACCACACATTTGAGATGCACCTACAAAAATAGATGCATCTCCCCTTAAATTTCTCCCTCTTATTTGAATTGTGTGGTTGGAAACTTTTCTCACTCTTCTCATTTTATTTTTTCTTCTTACTAGATCTATTCCCTATGGACAAATAGTTATAACGATAAATTTTTACTCGCGCTTTGTTGCGGCGCACGGGGTTAGTCTAGGGACTGTTCGTGAATCGCAAGTAATGGATGATTTTTGCAATTTTCTGAGACCACTTCTGTAACATAAGTAAACCCGAGGAGTGTTTATGTAATTTTGTGTTACATAAACGGTCTCTAGAATTGACACAGAGACCAGTTCTGCAATCGCATGTAAACAACAGGGTTTGTTTCTAACATTTTGAAGAGACTATTTATGCAACGCATGTACACTTAGAGGGACTATCTTTCCCTTTTTTTCTTCCTATTTTGGCGTTCAATGAACATTAAAAGGCTCCTGCCTTTTGTTTATATTTAAAATGTGACGAAATGAATCCAAAGTTGACAACTAGCTAGTGTTTTCATTGCCGACCCAATTCAAACGTCTCTATACGTGTCTTATCTCTTTATCTTTGTCAATCGGTTCTAGTGGCTTCAACAAAATTTTATAAAATTTACTGAAAGTCTTGGTATTATTTTATAACGTCGATGAAATTGATACTACGTACTACGAGTAGTTTATAATTTGCATTGATGTTTTTTAAGTAGTTAGTTGAAAAGTTTGTTACACTAGGTCCCATCTTTTCGAACACTATTGCTAAACAAAGAAGGTTTGCTTTTTCTACATAAAAGTTATGCTTTTCTTTTCTTCTAAATTAGTACTCATATTTCACTAAGGAATTTGTTAACAATAGCTATCATAGCTGATTATTCTTGTCAAATTTAGATAGTTACTTTCATTAGAACTAATCACGTACAAAAATGTTTACATATTTGTATGAATACTTCATTTCTTTCATAAAATCTTGAGATTTTGATCAGTTTTAATTCGTAAGGCATCTAAAGTATAGTTAAGTACATATATTAATCTTGTCAGTCAATTTTCTTATAAATTGGCATATACTCATTAACTTTAAGAAATATGGCAGAATCATATTTTCTTCTTATCCATAATGATAATATTGAATTACTTTAGAGATTAAAAAAATAAAAAAATAAATAAAAAAATAAAAAATAAAAGTAAAGTGAAAATGGATGTTTTTGGTCCTTTTTGGATGGGAGGTGATTTGTACACCATTTTTTTTAGTCATCCACCACTAAATCATGCATAGCAGTGTTGTACTGTGTGCATCACTGGTGTAATTTAGTGGTGGATGGCTAAAAAAAATGGTGTACAAATCACTTCCATTTTTGGATGGTGTGAATGTAAATCTGAACAACCATAGATTGCGACCCACGTCAAGTAAAGCACGGAAATTCATAAATCATGAAGCCTTTACGTCTGCATCTTTGACCTTAAGATTTACGCTATACTCGAGTTACTCACTTTTTCGTGTATAAATAAAAGATCTTGACATAATTTTGCTTACATAGTACTTAAAATCTTGTAAAAGAAAAATCTACAAATATGTAACCACCAACAAAGTGGCCAAATGGTTATACATTTGATATATATCCGAGGTGAGATCAAAACTAATCAAAAATTTTATACATATCAAATGGACAAGTCTTCATTTTTTTTTATTCATTTATTATTATTACTAGTTATAATACCTGTGCACGCACAGGGTTTTTAAAATTTCCTTTTGATTATGTATTATTATCGATTAAGAAATGAATCACTTAACATATTTTAGTTAGTTATACTTGGTGGACTAAAAATAAAAAATCATATGTATATATATGTTATAATCTACCTATTATTTTAGGAGAATACTTTTGGATTAAAAATTATATTTTATTATTCAAGCCAAATCACATAGTTATACTTTACTTGCATGAGATGTTAGTGAAATATGCTTTTCGCAGTATATAATAATGTAATAACCTGATTAAAAACTACATATTATTGCTTAATAATTCTCATGTACGTACTTTAATTCCTTTACAACGGCCAATTATTACGTTTTTTTTTTATTTATTTATTTTTTAATGAAACATCACGTTAATGAATAAAGTTAGGTTATCACCTCACCTACGTAGTTTTTCTTTTTCTTTTTTTTTATTTAGGAGGTGATTGTTATCATATAAGGATTGTGATGCGTGATTTATTATTATTATTATTATTATTATTATTATTATTATTATTATTATTATTATTATTATTATTTTAAAATTTAAGGAAAACACCTTCTAAATTAAACAATGACTATCTAACACACATTTTTTTTTTTTTTATTAATTAGCTTTGTATAACGTTTTTAACTAACCGACATGTTGAGGTTGATGTTGATGTTATTGTTTAACTTTACCTATTGATATCATGTTGTAAAAAATATGCGAGTTTAGTAGCACATAATAAGCGTTAATGAAATTAAAATATGCTCCGTAAAGTTTCTAAAATGTTTTTATGTATATTCATATATAAATTTTAAATAAAATTTCATGAGTCATTGTTATAAGTAGAATCGCGTATATTTATTTTCATATCATAGTAACTCATGCTTACCATTTGATATTTATATTCCCGCTACTAATAATTTATCCGTATTTAATATTCAAACTCGTGTACGCCTAAATTAAACTTTTAAATGGAATAACATGAGTCACTATTTAAAAAAATAATCTAATGGAAGAAAGTCTAAAAGTAACATAAAAACTAATTCGCAATATTTACCAAATTTTGTAATTTTAATGGATGAAAGTCTGAAAACTAATATAATACTCATTTAATTTTAAACAAAGTTAATATTATAAAATATAAGGTGTATAAAGTGTAAGGGGTTATTTGTGTTTTTTTCTAGTTATTAAAAAACATGGAAACTTGTAATTTTACACTTAGCTCCATATATTTTATTTAAAATTCAACCACTAAAGTTTTATTAATTACTTCCTCTTTTTTTAAGTTTTTGTTTTCATAAATTTGACACCTATATTTTTATGCATTTTTTTTCTTAACCAAATTTCTCCACCAAATTTATTAAGTTTGACCAAAATCAATTTAATTTTGACTTTCTATTGACCAATCATATTGCTCGATTTTGCCTACGTGGCAAAATCGAGCTCTCCTATTGGTCTAATTTTTTTTTTCAATGAGAAGGGTTTTTCAAAAACACTCCGAAATGATGTAATTCTTTTATTATATAAAAGATTGGGTCAAAGGTCTTTGATCACATGAGTTTACACATAAATCAAATTTATTTTAAAATTTTTGCTTACTATATGGACATATAAGAATTTAACCGTGAAAATTGTGATATAAGTACAACTAATAAGTATACATGAGTTTTTCATTATTTATTAATATCAATTAATATTTTGTAAAAATTTTATTAGATGAAATATTTAACTTTGTTTAGCTGAAATAGATGTTAATGTTGAGGTTGATGTTATTGTTTAACTTTAACTATTGATATCATGTTGTACAAAATGTGCGAGGTTAGTAGCAAATAATGAGCGTTGATGAAGTTAAAATATACTACGTAAAGTTTTTTAAAAAGTTTTTCTGGATATCCGTATATAAACTTTAATTAATAATTACATGAGTCGTTATAAGTACAATCGCGTATATTAATTTTCATATCACAGTAACTCGTACGTACCATTTGATATTTTTATTACCGTTAATAATATTTTACTGTACTTAATATTTAAACCCGTGTACGTATAAATTAAACTTTTAAATAGGATAACATTAGTTCTTATTTATATTTAACGTACATAGTAAAAAGATATTTTAATAGATGAAAGTTTAAAACTAAGATTTATTTTAAAGGTATTTAACGTATATTAAAACTAATTCGTACATTTATAAAATTTTGTAAGGTTAATAGATGGAAGTCTCAAACCAATACTAATACTCATGTAATTGTAAACAAAGTTCATATTATAAAGTGTAGGGGTATAAAGTATAAGGGTTTATTTGTTTATTATCTAAAGTTATCAAAAAATATGGAGATTTATAATTTTACACTTAACTCCATATAATATATTTAAAATTCAATCACTAATGTTTTATTAATTACCTCCTATTTTCTTTAAGTTTTTATTTTCATAAATTTGACACCTATATTTTTATGTGTTTTTTTCCTCAATCAAATTCTCCACCATATTAAAGTTTGACCAAAATCAATTCAATTTTGACTTTTTATTGGCCAATCATATTGCTCGATTTCGCCTATGTGTCAAAATCGAGCTTTCCTATTAGCCCAATTTTTTTTCCACTAAGATTGTTTTGTCAAAAAAACTCCGAAATGATGTAATTCTTTTATTATATAAAAGATTATTTTTAATAAAAAAAAACTCACTTTTTACTTTTTACTTTTTATTTTATTATTTTTTTATTATTATTTTTTAAATATCTTGCAATGGTAAATCGCCAAACGACAAAAAATCATCATTGTGACGAGAATTTCGTTATCTCAATAGACGGGTACTTCAATATATTTTTGATAAGCTTTTTACTTAGAGTTCTTGCATTAAAATTTCCTCCATGAAAAATCATATGTGATTTGCGAATCACATTTGTTACTTGAAAAATCACGTGTGATTTCAAAAATCAGGTGTTAATTTGTAAAATCACATATGAATTGTTATTTTGAAAATCACATGTGATTTTATGAATCACATGAGATCTCATAAATCAAAAGTGATTTTAAAATAATAAATCAATTGTAATTTTACAAATCACATGTGATCTCATAAAACACATGTGATTATTAAAATAACAAATCTACTGTAATTTTACAAATCACATTTTTTCAGAGCAAAACTCACAAAAAAAACTCGAAAAAAGTAGTCTATCAAAATTTATAGAAGTATCCATTTATAGAAAGATGATTTAATTTTCGTCGTGGTGATATAATTCATTTCGTGTAACGATTAACGCTTTGTGAGATATTTAATTTTTGGAAAGAATGATGAAAGTGGATCTTTTAATTTGTTGAAAAAAATGGATGACTAAGATTTATCCATCTGATCTTTAGAAAATGTTTGATTTATGTTGAACTTTTCTCTATATATACAATAGGTCTAGCGTACAACCTTCACTAGCTACGCATATGGGGTGGCCAGGGATCGAAAAGGGTCCTGAGTGGTCACACAGATATCTCGGTTAGACGTGCATATATGAGTCAAATTTTTTACCACCCATCGAAATATGGCCATCCATTTGCACTCTTTATTAATTAACATTTATATTAAACAATCATATTTTATAGCTAAACAATTTAGGAAGTTGTGTTTTTGTATCTAATATACTGGACAATAATTATTCTTTTTCGGTTATTTTGAATGGATGGAGATTCTTTCAAATTGATATAAATATTACCGATAATGTTCTCTCACAATTTCTAAAGTTTTTAGCCTAGTAGTATGTGAGTTGCTACCAACCTAAAATTATTTGTGAGAGCAATAATGTTATTATGTTAATATTAAATTGAGAAGATTTCCATACATTTTTTATTCTAGTGTAAAGGTTTTTACTTTTACTTTTTCATGGAATACTATGATCTTGATGTAAAGAATGACGTGACATATCCTCGTGACAACTTTTGGAAGTTTGTTATCAAACCAGTGTACCAATCAAATAATAACCATCAAAATGGGTATTAGGGTGACGGCAACTCAACACTCGGAGTCTTGGGAGGATTCCCACTAACCAATCACAGAGTGCCATGTGGCAGGAGGATTCTGGAGGATTCTGAAGACAAAATTGTTGACAGTGGGAGGATTCTGGAGGATTCGGAATCGTGCCTCAATTTTTTCATTTTTATTTTTTTTATGTATAATGTTATAAATTATAAAAATTAAATGTAAAACACTTTTATTATGTATATATAAAAGATAAAAACAAACAATTTATTTCATGTGGAGTCGCCTCCGTTAGACTATGATTAGTTCGTGTGGAGTCGCCTCCGTTTGCGACGTAATGCTGCAAACAATCCTTCCAAAAAGTATCGCGTTTACGCGACACCCCCTTCTTATTCTCCGTGTGATAACACCACGCTTCGCCAATCGCACTTCATCTTCTTGATCCCAATCGACCTTGGGGTTTTTCCCTTCGGATCATCTTGATCCATTTCGTCGACTTCGTGTTCGGTGGACGAACCTTCTACATCAACCGGCATGCTTTCTTGAGTCGGCATTTGTTGGTTGTTGGCACTATTAAACGTCAAAAGATTAGCATACGCCAACATGTTCGGATCATTTAACAATTCCGGAATTTGTTGGTTTTGTTGACCCGAACATTGCGACGTACCGGCCTTTTTCGTGTTCTTACGGGGAGGAACAAATGTTTTCTTTGGTGCCATTTGGTTATTATAGTGNTACATCAACCGGCATGCTTTCTTGAGTCGGCATTTGTTGGTTGTTGGCACTATTAAACGTCAAAAGATTAGCATACGCCAACATGTTCGGATCATTTAACAATTCCGGAATTTGTTGGTTTTGTTGACCCGAACATTGCGACGTACCGGCCTTTTTCGTGTTCTTACGGGGAGGAACAAATGTTTTCTTTGGTGCCATTTGGTTATTATAGTGAGTGATATAATATATATGTGTATGTTTTATATATGAAGTGTATGTATATATATATAGTCCAACAGCCAAAGAAAATAATAATAATAATAATAATAATAATAATAATAATAATAATAATAATAATAATAATAATAATAATAATAATAATAATAATAATAATAATAATAATAATAATAATAATAATAATAATAATAATAATAAAAGCATTAAAAGCCCTCAACGGGCAAAATAACGGTAATATTTTTGAAACAAAGTTCCATGCTTCAGCGTCTGGATCTTGCTTCCCAATCCTATGCTTCCAGCGGCTTGAGGGTTGGCGGCGGTGTTCACCGCCGGCTTGCCTCCCATAATTCCCACACGACGCTACCGTTGCCATTACCCTTACCGTCTTCCTATCTTTTACTCCATATGAGTTACTGTATTTGTGATCAATCTTATTTCTTAAAGACAATATATATAAATTATATCGACATTAAAACAATATATCTGACCAAAATAACCCAAAAACTACGACTACTTGAGCAATTACAACTCTCACAATATTAGGAACAAAGGAAAAAGCCCATATGGGTCTTGGAAACAGGGGGTCCTGTGGGGTCTCGGGACATTCATGAATTTTTTCAATGTAGTGTTTATTTTTGAAAAAAAAAATCAATGTTGTCTAAATGCATATTAAATGCACCCGGTACATCGAAATGTGTTTCTTGTGTTATTTAGTTAGTATACTTACAAAAAAAAAAGTGTGCATCCGGTCATATTTGGTCATGGATCCGTCTCTGCCTATAAGGGCAATCACATGATAGAAAGCATGAGTGAAAAAACCGACCATGACCTAGAAAACGAAACCCTAGTGAAACTTTAAACCAACCAGTTCCGGTCACACAATCAAATTGGCATATCATTGTTTTATTTTGATCTTGTGAAATGAAAAAAAACATAACCAATGGTTATTGTGTTCCAGTCAGTTTTCTAGATTAATTTGCTTTAATATAAACAATAAAATGGATGCAAAGATTGTAAAGTAAATGTTGTATGTAACAAATTTAGCCTTTAGTGTTAATATGCAGAAAAGTTAACTACATTTTCGAAATACTAGTCTCTCAAATTTGGTTCTATGGAGCCATATCTAGTCTACACATATTTAAATTAGGTGGGAACAAGGTCCCGATGTTGAAAATAAGTTAACCACATTAAAGTCTCAACTTTAGAGACACTAGCTTTGACAATTGTAACCACAAATACGAAGTTAGAATTGTCAATTCTGGTATATATGTTAGTACTTTGGTATTCTAACAACTACAATGATTCTCTTTACTCTTATAAACATATTAACATTTAGTAGCTATAAAAGGGTCGTTATAATTAGTCGTGTGATGGTACTTTTATATTGATACTCAAACTCGGCCTGCTGTTAATCCATATCTTCTATCTTCATGTTAGGTGTGTTGATATCATTGCCGTTACAGAAAAAAGTAATGTTAGGGAAAAAAGAAAAACGATTGTTGTGTCTAATAATCATGCTTACAAGTACCTAATGATTTAATTAGTTGATTTGAAAAAATGATTGGTGAAAATTTGAAGAAAAAAGTACATAATATATTCGTACATGTGATTTATGCATTAAACATGTATTTAGGCATATATTCTAGGTATAAAAAGCTCGAGAAAAAAACTGAAACAAGATAAGAGGAAAAAAAAGATGATTCATAGTACCTTCATTTCAAAAGTTCATTTTGATTCACACTTTTACCAAATTATACAATTCACTAGAAACTCAAACATTCTACCACCTTCGAAAACTAATAATACCCCTTTTGTTATAGTTTGAACAAGTGGGAAGGCGCCCGCTGCGTTGCAGCGGGAGTTTTCGAAGAATTTTTGCGATAATTATTTACTAAGAATGTTTGGGTAGGGCTTCTCGTTGTAAGATCGTGGTATTTTTTGGCTGACACGTGTAGTATTTATTTGGAACAAATGTTGTGTGAAGCTATATTTTTTGACCGTTATAGTTTTAAAAAAACTTAAGAAAATTTTAAAGTTATTTGATAGGTTAAGGGTGTATTTTGAAAATTCTTTTATTTAGAAACTATATATATATATTCAACTTCAACATTTTTTATAAAACAGTATGTATGTCAAAAGTATATCAATATTGGGCTTGTTTTGTTCGTTATCGAGAGGCCTTTCTACCAGTATTTTTTTATTTAAGAAACCGGTAGGTATGTGTTAAATATTTGGTAAATAAAGCTTGTTATCTAAAAAAGTTGTAAATATAAAAAAGTTGAGGGTATGTTTTGTATTTGTTTTAATATTATTTTATGAGAAATTAATTTTTTATAGGGCAATATTCTATACAATTCTAATTTTCTTTTGTGTACTTGTAACTGTTACGGTAAAATATAGAGTTGTTATGCACATCATCGAAAATAATGTACACATCATAAAATCACGTTAGTGATGCATATAGTACAACATCACATATGCATAATTGTGGTGTGCACATCACTTTTGGTGGTGTGTATATCACCTCCTTAAAAAATAGTCAATTATATTTTTGGTCCTTGTGGTTTGTCGAGTATTTCATTTTCAATCTAATTTAAAAAAAAATGTCGGATCATGTCCAAAACCGAAACACCCATTACGGGTTTGGTCCAAATATACTAACGTTGTTACTTGAGTAATTTTGACTGTTAAATGTGAGGGCATATTTTGTTAGTGCAAATATTACGATATTTAATCTATACAGTCTCGTTTGTTTTGATTGATGACAAACATATAACTTGATACATAACGTAAAATGTACAAGTTACTCGTAATCGTATTTTGTCTCAACATACATTCAACACCTCTCGACGTCTCGAGTCCTCATATGCTACAACACAGGTTCGTACATGTTTGTTATGTGACATTATGATCAAACCCCTTGACCAACCATTTAGAATGTTTAAAATACTTTTTTGAGTCCTTTAAGTATTTTAGGTGTCAAAGCACTTTAATATCAATAGAATAAGTGCCACATTAGGTGTCTAGGTAATAAGGGTGATCACGGTCCAAAAACCGGACCGGACCGACCAAGACGGACCGGACCGAAGACCGAGACCGGAAAAACCAATAGACCGAGACGGACGAATGTGGGTCGTCCGGTCTCGGTCCGGTCCGGTCCCCGGTTGGTCTTCGGTCGGTCCGGTCCAATTAGGCAAGATTTGGCAAGTTTTTTCGGGTTTTTGGTCGTCCGGACCGGACCACCCGGACCGGACCGAACCGGACCCGAGACCAATTAGCCAAAAGCTTAGAACGAGGACCGGACCGAATGTGTGGTCCGGTCCGGTCCGGTCGTTTTGTCGGTCGTCCGGTCCATCCCGGTCCGTTTGCTCAGCCCTGACTAGGTAATATTAGTAAGTTTACAATTTATAAAATGTTCTTATACAATATAAGTACATCAATACATTTTTAGTACTTACTAAATATCATAATAGCAA